>OZ007529.1:457995-602460 GCA_963931895.1 Eupithecia pulchellata | reverse complement strand
GTTCGAATAGTTCGAAGAAAATTGACATCGAGAATAAAATTGTTGCCAACGGGCTCCAGTGGCGACCATGAAGGCAGACCTCAAAAAGATTCATTACTGACCTGGTGACTGGTTGCGGGTAACAAAATTCAAGTAGCATAGGGCATCTTTCTTCAGATTTCACCCGCTGCTGGGAATAGGCCTCCAGACCTTTATGAGTATTGATAATAAAACGCCATTTAGATAGATTGTTACTACAGACACGCATATCTACAATTTACATAAGTATACAATTGAAACATAGACACAATAGATTAATAAATAATCACACAAACATTTACAAAGACAAGTATACTTAAAAATAAGTATTATTTGTTTGCAATACAATTCCAGGTAAGATCGAAGGTGGCCTACCCCAGTTCGGTCCGCCCCCTTTCTCAACAGTGGTAAAGAACAGCACTCTGTCGTTTGAGGAGATGCTGGCGGCGTTCGGCCCCGAGGGGCTGGTGATGCCGCTCGTCGCCATTCTCGAGAGCATCGCCATTGCCAAGGCTTTCGGTGAGTCCATTATACAGGGTGTCCCACTTTTTCGATGACGACGAAGATATTACGGATTCATTTTTCTCTTATCATGAACCCTTGTATGGCTCGCCAGACCGAACTTGATTTTGAACAAAATTAAAAATCATTTGAAGAAAATCGCATCGAGACATTAGACGCGAAACGCCATACACGTAATGAGAGACTCCTACACGCACACATATAACTCTGAGGGCCAACTCTACTGCCATGCGTGTCGTGGGGTGTTCAAAACCAAGAAATATCTATAGGTGAATGGTTGGTTCCAGCGGGCATAAGGCTCCTGACTGAAGTATCCATAATGAATGATTGGTGTGTTGTTTCCAGCGGGCAGCGCGCCCGTGGACGCCACGCAGGAGATGGTGGCGCTGGGCGCGGTGAACGTGCTGTCCGCCTTCTGCCAGAGCATGCCGAGCACCGGCTCGTTCACGCGCTCCGCGCTCAACCACGCCAGCGGGGTGCTCACGCCCGCAGGCTCCGTCTTCAAAGGTACGCACCACTACACGCTAGTTTATAGACCAGCCTTGCGATTACGTGTTATACAGGGCGTCCCACCGCTATGCCAAATGGAGGGAAACAAGGTTTAATTCAACTTCGTTTTATTTTATTCGTTTACGTTTTTTTTGTTACTGTTTGTAACTTTGAAGCAGATTTGGTGTAATCGAGCAGAAAATGTACAAGTGTGAGTCATTTGACAGTAGAATTTGGTATATTATCATGACGAGAATTTAACGTCAAAATTCTGTCGTCGATCGACTCCATCCCGCCCGATTTTTTTTATATATTTTGATTCTGGCGTAGGTTGTATTGGTAACCGAAATCATGTTTGAAATTGTGTATTAGTATAACCGTTTATGCTGTCTCCTCGGATGGCCCATTCAATGGGAATGGGAGATTTAAGCGTAATTGCACCGCTGCTGGCTGGTATGCGCTATCAAGAAAGCAACTGCAACATTCTACAGAGGAGCACTATTAATGTATATTTACGTCTACGTCTACGTCTACGTCTACGTCTACGTCTACGTCTACGTCTACGTCTACGTCTATGTCTACGTCTATGTCTATGTCAATAACAATTAGTTGTGTGTGTTGGTTGCAGCCAGCCTGGTGCTGATCGCCGTGACGCTGCTGTCGAGTGCGTTCGCGTACATCCCGCGCGCGGCGCTGGCCGCCGTCATCGTGGTGGCGATGGCCTCTCTCGTACAGTGTGACATCGTGCCCACGCTGTGGTACCATACCAGTAAGTGTGGACTATTTATACTTGTTTACAGAAAAGATGAAGAGACTCTATGTAGTGCGCCACTATATAGAGTCTCTTCCACCTGCCACTAGATATAGTTCTTTATCTAACAGGGTGCGATATTGTTTATCGCACCCAGTTGCGTAAGTGTGTATGTTGTGTATTCTCATTGCGACAAGTTTTTGAGAATAATATCACATTCTTCTTAATAAACCATAACATTTGTTTTACTTTTAATTTGGCGTCAGAGTTAGTTATAGTCAATACTGCTGACTGATCATTTGTCAGTGAACAACGACGCTATAAATACTTTTCTTTATCAATATGGTATAATCTAAGATGTTTGTATTCTTAGAGTAATAAGACGTAGAGTGATAATTTCACGCAAAAATTCCGCTCGAAGTTGAAGCCACAAAACAACCAATGTGTGCGTAAGCGGCTCGTGATTACATTAGCCGACACGCACACAAGCGCACAAATAATGTTGCAAGCTATCAACATTTACCCCATAAATTAGGGAAATTGTAATATTTGTAAGGAGTTTATGATAATCATTTTTCTGTTAATATTACATACTCTATGGGTGTTTATATAAATGTTAAGTCGTTAAGTCGAGTAGTAAGTATGACAAAAGTAAAATCATGAAATTAAACAATACAATAACAAAATACTTTATTTATAACACCAGAAAAAGAACATAATAAAAAACATAAGCTAAGCAGAGATTGTGTTGTGGGTACTAGCTAGATGACAGACATAAATACTTAATACTATACTTAGATAGATATTTTTTTATTATACATAGAAAACGACCAGAACACCCGAAACAAATATTTGCAGATCTTACAAACATTTGTCCCGAGGCGGGAATCGAACCCGCAACCTACTGCGCCACAGGCGGATATTCGCCCACCGCGCCACAAAGGTCGTCAAAAAATAGACAAAACCTCTGGTTTTAAGGATAACACTGTTTACACAAACACCCTGTATATTTTACTTAAAAATCCAGGTTAGATAAGAAGGAACCCTAATAATATTTGGCAAATAAATGTGCCTACCAGTGGAAAGTAGAAATAGACAAAACAAATAAGTACGGGGTAAAATATTCTATACCCAGCTAGCAACATTTTTATATAATGGCGTCTGGTTTGTTTACAATTTGTTTTTGTGCCTAAACGGATGTTTTACTCGATAATGTGTTGTACTTACCTGTGAAATGGAATCTTCAACTGTTTCTGGTGATTATGTGAAGAGTTGTGACACCCTTTCACTGCACAGTATGTCATTTTTATTGAAAAATTACGGAGCTCTTCCCAGTTAGTGTTGACCTTGAGCACTGACGCGTCGAGCGATGTAGGAAGCCTTTAAAGGCTCCCTTGAAATGCCTTCATTTCGCGTGCGCCTACTAGGGTTCTAAGTTTAGTTATTCTAAGTTTGTATTATTATATTTAACCAAAAGTTTTTGATTTAGATTGATAAAATTCTATACTTTCCCTCTATGTGGAGCTAGGGCGCTAGAGTAAAAGAGTGAAACTTCCAAAGATTTTTGACTAGTCAGTTGATGAGCGCGTCCCGTACTGAGGTAAGGTCGCGGGTTCACATCCCGCCGAAATCGATACTATTTTGGTGATATTAAGCTTAAACTCAACTTTACTTATGTAGTTTACTCAAGAGTCTGGAAGAAAGACTTTTTCAATCATAAACATTAAGATAATAGGTGGATATTGGCACTAAAACCTAGGTTAAGTGACTTAGTATTATAATCTATGTACTATTGTTATTAGAATTTGTATTCTATCTTAAGGCGCATACATCACCTAAACTAGCGCCACCACCTACTTTATGTTATTATTCTGTTTAACAAACTGGACGATGGATTTTTGAAAATTCCTTTCAAAAATCCATCGTCCAGTTTGTGATACCTATCATAAGCTTTTTTTTAATGCCTCTGTAATAGTTTTATTCTATTTAGTTTAGGAAGAGATACGAAAATAGATTTTGGTGGCCACCAAGGGCAACTTCGTTCGTAGGTGGTGGCGCTAGTTTAGGTGCTGTATGCGCCTTAAAATATGGATCATTTGTGGGTACCTGAAATAAAGATTTATTATTATTATCATCAACAAACAATTTCCATGATCTCGGCTCGTATGGTGACCCGGTCCTTAGGGAGGCATGCGTGGGGCGCCGGAGCCAACAACACAAAGGCCCTTTATGAGAGACTAGCGGTCCGCCCCGGCTTCGCACGGGTAATAAACAAAAATTTCAGAAATTATACACACTAACACGATGGGTTTCACAGTTTTCATCCTGATCCCTAAATTTATTGAAAATATTTTGGGGGTAGAAGGTGGATTCCCCCAACTGGGAACAGGGGGAGGTCTCCCCTGTGCTGGAGTTCGCCCATCTGGCGCACTTACTCCAGTGGTCTTACGACCGACAGTTGATGTCGGGTACTCGTATATGAGCTAGCTGTTACCGAAACAAGCGTTTGCGCGATCTAGGAATTGCGTCTCTTTTTGCTTTCTTATAGAAAACTCCTAGCGACATCTAGCGGAGACTGTTTGAAGCGCCTAGGCAGGTAGTTAGCTTTCTTTCTTTCTTCCGATAATTCTTGCGCACCTCTATTGACACTGGCCCTTGTAGTTCAGGCCAACAATGGCAGAGGTCGCTACATCACTCCCTTTCCAGACCGAAGGTCGATATAAGTCCTTGATACCAGCATGTCCAGTGTCCAGCTTAGCTTGTCGTAGTCTTCAGTGAGTCGAGACTGGTGCGACGAGCAGGTTGGGGACGCGAGAGCGCTTGTCATCTACGGTGAGTCGAGATGTGTCCCAGTGAGTCGGGACGAAGCGTGGCGCTTATTGTCTGCGGTGAGTCGAGACGGTCCACGGTGAGTCGGGACTAAGCGGGGTGCGGTGCTCCGGGTGAATCTTCGGTGAGTCGAGACTGTATGCCCAGATAATGCCGCTGGGGAACTCCTCGAAGCGTTATCGAGGAGGGGGAAGCCTGCAGAACCAGGAAGCTGGGGCGGCTGCGATGGAACTGCGGAGGCGGAGGGATGATGCTGGTGCGGTGCGATGTTGCTGGTCTGGAGGTAGCTTGAGGGAGGAGAGAGAAGAGACGATGGTAGATGTCGGCTGCTGATGATGATGATGATGGTCCTTGCTGGCTGAAGAGTGGTGCTGCGCTGCTTGTTGAAGAAATCGTGTCCAGGAATCCAGTCATCGGGTTTCGGCAGGAGTCGTCCGAGGTAATCGACGGCTGGCACGTCGGGGTCACCAATTTGGGGGTAGAAGGTGGATTCCCCCAACTGGGAACAGGGGGAGGTCTCCCCTGTGCTGGAGTTCGCCCATCTGGCGCACTTACTCCAGTGGTCTTACGACCGACAGTTGATGTCGGGTACTCGTATATGAGCTAGCTGTTACCGAAACAAGCGTTTGCGCGATCTAGGAATTGCGTCTCTTTTTGCTTTCTTATAGAAAACTCCTAGCGACATCTAGCGGAGACTGTTTGAAGCGCCTAGGCAGGTAGTTAGCTTTCTTTCTTTCTTCCGATAATTCTTGCGCACCTCTATTGACACTGGCCCTTGTAGTTCAGGCCAACAATGGCAGAGGTCGCTACAATATTATATAGCCTATGTTCATCACGGAAAATTTAGAATCCTAATGGTGAAAGAATTTTTCAAATTGGCCCAGTAGTTTCGGAGCCTATTCAATTCAAACAAACAAACATACAAACAAACAATCAAATCTTTCCTCTTTATAATATTAGTATAGATAATTTTGAAGGCGAGAGGGCTACACATAGCGGGTAACATCCTCGTTGCACAATATGATACAACCGAAGTCGATGTCCGCCGGGTGCAGAGACTTGCAAAGACAAATGTGAAACTACAACATCAGCCTATATAGTCCACTGCTGGACATAGGCCCCCCCCTAATGAGCGCCATATGTGGCATTATTCATCATTTGGGGGTTATTGCCCATAATCCCCACGCTGGGCATGCGGGTTGGGGATCGCAGTTCGGTGGAATTGTTCTACAGAGGGCGCTGCTGCCCACCCCCCGGTGTGTTTCCCTTAGTCGCCTCTTACGACACCCACGGGAAGAGTTGGGGTGGTGCAATTCTATGCCGGCACCACACGGCATTTTTTCATTCACAATGTGAAACTAAAACCAAGTTATTGTGATGAATGGATAGAGGGACTGGGTAATTTGGTATGGGGGAGTGTGCGGACGCCTGCCTTAAACGTAGTCTCATTATAACTGTTAAAAGCGGCTATTATTATTATTTAAATGGAGTTACGCCCCATTATCTTCATCCACAAATTTGGATGGGCCAGTCCAGACGTGCCATAATGTATAACTTTAGTTTTAGTTTTATATTGTAATAATAACTTATTTTAAATTTTCGAGTGCTTAATTCTTGACATGTTCTTGACAAATGTTTAATTATTAATGTGAATATTATTTGACTTATTACTTTATTATGTATAATTCTGACATCTTTTTTTTTTAAATTATACTTTTTATTTGATTATGTCTTATTTGTATATACTTAATATTAATTATTATAGTGTCTGACGCTTTGGGTTTACTGTAAGTCTGACAACAATGTGAATAAATAAATAAAATAATAATAATAATAATGAGGGTACATTGTAATTCCAGAGTTGGAGCTATGTGTGTACGTGGCGACGGTGGCGGCGGGCGCGTGCGCGGGGCTCGAGTACGGCATACTGTGCGGCGCGGGGTTGGACGCGGCGCGCGAGCTGGCGCGCGCCGCCAGGCCCAACCTGCATCTGCAACGACTTAAGGTGGATAGCGGCTCTATTGCACCGCCTTAAGGTTACTGTTACACTGGAATAGCGGCTCTATTGCACCGCCTTAAGGTTACTGTTACACTAGAATAGCGGCTCTATTGCACCGCCTTAAGGTTACTGTTACACTGGAATAGCCGCTATTACAGTGTAACCAAAATGTTGTCGGTATTGTCTAAGGTATTCAACTGGTCTTCGGTTTCAGCTATTTGCACAATACGAAAGTGACAATCAAAGTCCAGGCTAGGTTTGAAATTACAAACTAAAGCCGATTACGATTATAAATAAATAAATAATGCCGGACAATCCACATAGCACCATCTAGCCCCAAGCTAAGCAGAGCTTGTGTTATGGGTACTAGATGACTGATATACATAATACAATATTTTTACATAGACAGATAGTTTTTATTATACATAGAAAACGACCAGAACACCTTGAACAAATATCTGCAGATCGTACTAACATTTGTCCCGAAGCGGGAATCGAACCCGCAACCACCCGCGTCGCAGGCGGACCTTCGCCCACCGCGCAGAGGTCGTCGATTACCGGTTGAGTTAGATAATAGAGCCGCAGCGGCTCTATTGTCTATCTCAACTGGTAATCGTAATCGGCTTCAGTTTGTCATTTCAAACCTAGCCTGGACTTCGATTGTCACTTTCGTATTGTGTAAATAGCTAAAACCGAAGACCAGTTGAAAACCTTAGACAATGCCGACAACATTCTGACTGGGTCGGTTGATGACAACTGGTGATCGGTTTGAAGTTCACTGGTATGGATGTGTTGCAGCTCAGCAAAACGGCAATAACTCAACGTATAGTACGTATAGTTTTGTTGGAACAGCAAAAACTGATTTTCAAGAGGTGTCCAGAAAAACGGTATATCTAACAACAAATAGAAATCTTGGTTATTATATGTATCCTGAATCGCAGCTACTTAGTACCAACATCTCGGAGATAATGTAGCTAATCTGTAGAAGTTTTCGTTACGTCAAATAAGTTAGCTGGCCTGCGTTGTCGTGTGTAGGGTCCTTGATGTGTCACTGTCAAAACAGATAACCTTAAACATTAAAACCCTCACGACATTCGGTCCGAATCTGAATGTTACTCTGGGGTCACGTTTCTGTGTCCTGGCAGATCTTTGAACACTCAAAACTATAATCATGGTAAATATCCCGTTATAAATGACTTTAGTGTTAATAACCATGATAGTTTCAAAAGATTTTCCACTTCATACAGCTGTTATTTATGTAGGTAATAGTTAGTATTTCATTAGAATCCGTTTTGTGTTAAAGGTTGGCAACCAAGACTGTAGTGTGGTGTCGATAATGGGTCCGTTGAGCTACGCGTGCGCGTCGCGCGTGTCGCGGGGGCTGGCGGCGGGGGGCGGGGTGCTGGTGCTGGACGGCAGGCACGCAGGACACATAGACCTGGGGGTCGCGGAGGTAAGGACACATAGACCTGGGGGTCGCGGAGGTAAGGACACATAGACCTGGGGGTCGCGGAGGTAAGGACACATAGACCTGGGGGTCGCGGAGGTAAGGACACATAGACCTGGGGGTCGCTGAGGTAAGGACACATAGACCTGGGGGTCGCGGAGGTAAGGACACATAGACCTGGGGGTCGCGGAGGTAAGAACACATAGACCTGGGGGTCGCGGAGGTAAGGACACATAGACCTGGGGGTCGTGGAGGTAAAGACACATAGACCTGGGGGTCGCGGAGGTAAGGACACATAGACCTGGGGGTCGCGGAGGTAAGGACACTAGACCTGGGGGTCGCGAAGGTAAGGACACTAGACCTGGGGGTCGCGAAGGTAAGGACACTAGACCTGGGGGTCGCGGAGGTAAGGACACATAGACCTGGGGGTCGCGAAGGTAAGGACACTAGACCTGGGGGTCGCGAAGGTAAGGACACTAGACCTGGGGGTCGCGGAGGTAAGGACACATAGACCTGGGAGTCGCGGAGGTAAGGACACATAGACCTGGGGGTCGCGGAGGTAAGGACACATAGACCTGGGGGTCGCGAAGGTAAGGACACATAGACCTGGGGGTCGCGGAGGTAAGGACACATAGACCTGGGGGTCGCGGAGGTAAGGACACATAGACCTGGGGGTCGCGGAGGTAAGGACACATAGACCTGGGGGTCGCGGAGGTAAGGACACTAGACCTGGGGGTCGCGGAGGTAAGGACACATAGACCTGGGGGTCGCGAAGGTAAGGACACTAGACCTGGGGGTCGCGAAGGTAAGGACACTAGACCTGGGGGTCGCGGAGGTAAGGACACATAGACCTGGGGGTCGCGGAAGTAAGGACACATAGACCTGGGGGTCGCGAAGGTAAGGACACATAGACCTGGGGGTCGTGGAGGTAAGGACACATAGACCTGGGGGTCGCGGAGGTAAGGACACATAGACCTGGGGGTCGCGGAGGTAAGGACACATAGACCTGGGGGTCGCGGAGGTAACCTAACTGCTATAGTAATAAGTCGGCAAACAAACAAAAGTAGTATCACGACACAGTATAAAACAAAGTTTTTTGCCGCTATGTGTCTGTCCTTAGTATGCTGAGATCTTTAAAAATGCGCATTTTTAATGCGCATTTTCAATTAGAGTGATTCAAATTTCAATAGAATTATTCAAGAGGAGTGTTCATATGTGTAGCAGGTAAGTGAACAAGTGCTTGTTTGCAGAACATAGCCCTGCACGTAGCGGAGCGGTCGCGGCGCGGCGCGCGCTGCCTGCTGTGGAACTTCCCGGCGCGTCACCGCCGTCTGCTGGAGCGCCTGCAGCCGGCGCTGGCCGCCGCCTTCGTGCACGGCGCCAGCATCGACCAGCACGTGCTCGGTGAGAGGACTCACTGTACTCTACAGCCTATACCGTCAGCCTATATCAGTGCACAGCTGGACATAAATAAATAAATAAAATAAAAATCATTTATTTCAGGCAACATAAGAACAGTTAAGGATGGTAAAGAACGTATTCTAGGGCCCATATCAACAAATACCTTACAGACTAACATACATACAAAAATAAAAAATCCTAATAACTAAAATGGTACGCAATAGGTACGGCGGCGTATGACGCATCAGGGTGTCATCTGTAATATATATCATCTATATTGTACACTAGCGGCCCGCCCCGGCTTCGCACGGGTATTAAACAAAAATTTCATAAATTATACACACTAAAACGATGGGTTTCACAGTTTTCATACGGATCTTTACTTTTTTTAACAGCATAGCATTGGGGTTTTTGACATTGACTCAACATTCCAAAACTGACACTGGCCGTAGAGAAAAAGCAAGCACCGTGCGCTATACAACCTCTTTTTCTATTCTGACGCGCCATAATAGAAAAAGAGGTTGAATATACAGCCCACACGGTTCAATTATTGAATTTTTCATGCGGATCCCTAACTTTTTTGAAAATATTATATAGCCTATGTTCATCACGGAAAATTAAGGATTCTAATGGTGAAAGAATTTTTTAACTCGGTCCAGTAGTTTCGGAGCCTATTCAATTCAAACAAACAAACAAACAAACATACAAACAATCAAATCTTTCCTCTTTATAATATTAGTATAGATAAGCCTCCCCTATTGAGCGCCACAACCGTATGGTGCCGGCATAGAATTTCATCACCCCCACTCTTCCCGTGTCGTGAGAGGCGGCTAAGAGACATACTTCCTTCCATAATACCGAAATGATTATCATCTATGGCGCTCAACAACAACATCAGCCTATAATAGTCCACTGCTGGACATATACGTCCCCTAATGAGCTATTTATCATCACTTCAGACCGAAAGAAAATATTTTTTTAAGGGCTCTGTGGCACTTTTTTGACTCTGAGTACCTGTACTCTACATTCGATGTGAAATGTTTGGAAACAGACTATAGTCTGGAATAGTCAGGAAACGTTTGTTATATTATAACAAACATTTCCTGAGCTTATTAAAGAAAGATCTAAAATCGGTAAAGAAAGAATAGCGTACATGGTAAACATACACAGCAAAATCTGAACTTTAGGTATCTACTGTTAATTAAATAGTTTTCGGATGTAATAATTTTTTTTCTTTAGGCTTACAATAAAACCGGCCGTGTGGTGCCGGCATAGAATTTCACCACCCCAACTCTTCCCGTGGGTGTCGTAAGAGGCGACTTATTTATTTATTTATTTGTACACATGCACTTTACTTTCTTTTACACTTAGGGAAACACAGCGGGGGGCGGGCAGCAGCGCCTTCTGCAGAACAATTACACAGAACTGCGATCCCCAACCCGCATGCCCAGCGTGGGGATTATGGGCAATAACCCTCAAATAATGATGCCATCTATGGCGCTCATTAGGGGAGGCCTATGTCCAGCAGTGGACTATTATAGGCTGGTGATGTTGATGATGTTGTTACAATAAAACACTTAGATAAGCCAAATTTCAAACAATACATAATTATGAAATTTCATACAATTAACACTGAATGGGCTGAACTAGGACCATCTAACTAACCTGCACGAAACCTTTCAAACTAGAATTATGTTTGCGTTTGCTTATCCCATGATTTCTCTGACTTTATTTGCATAAGCTTATTTGACACCTTGGGCTCTAGACAAAGTAACATTTGATTAGCGAAAGCGATGGTAGAAAAGTACAAAAATGTATGGATTTGACATATTCCTTCGATATCACGCATCGCAACGACAATCATCATAGCTCAAATGATGGCGAAGTTCAATTGGTAGACAAAGTAACCTTCGCGTAGCTATCGCCTCGTCTATACGTCTGATCGCTAAATGCCGATAAGTTGGCACAATTGGTTGTCAATCTTTTGTTGTTAGACTGTCATAGTTTGATTGAAGTATTGCGCTCGTATTTGTGTTATTAATTAATATTTTTCGAATTATTCATGCCAAAGCCTTTTAAAAGCAGTGCAAAAGAGATTGTTTTGAAGGTGCGTGCCTTTTGTGAGGAAGAAAAGGCAGACCATGCCCAGTTAAATCCATTAAATCTAGTGCGATCTCGCGTTGCACCATCAATGCAACTGGTAAGTAAATAGGGATACCAGCTTTATACACGATACCTTTAGTATGGATCATAAGATTTACTCACATAAAAAGATAAAAGAAAAAAGTAAATTATTCAGGTTATTTAATTTATCTTGTTATGATATCCCTAATTTGTATATATACTAATATTGAATTTTTAGAATTTTATATTATACTAGCGGCCCGCCCCGGCTTCGCACGGGTATTAAACAAAAATTTCAGAAATTATACACAATAACACGATGGGTTTCACAGTTTTCATACGGTTCCCCATCTTTTCTAACAGCATTGGGATTTTTGACATTGACTCGACACTCCATAACTGTCACTGGCCATAGAGAAAAAGCAAGCACAGTGCGTATATATTCAACCTCCTTTTCTATTCTGACGCGCCATAATAGAAAAAGAGGTTGAATATACAGCGCACGGTTCAATTATTAAATTTTTCATGCGGATCCCTAACTTTTTTGAAAATATTATATAGCCTATGTTCATCACGGAAAATTTAGGATTCTAATGGTGAAAGAATTTTTCAAATCGGTCCAGTAGTTTCGGAGCCTATTCAATTCAAACAAACAAACAAACAATCAAATCTTTCCTCTTTATAATATTAGTATAGACAAATACAAATTTTAGTGTCATTTTCAGTCATGTCGGAGAAAACCACGAGTAGAATACATAATATAAAGAAGCGAAGCTATTGCTGCCTGCAACAAGTCAATTCTGCTGAAAATCGTCGTGGATCTTGAAGATTTCGATTTATAAGCATTTTTTGTGTTGTTTATTTCCTTTTTGACCATAATTAGTGTCAGAACAATTTCAATAAATAATTTAAAATTTTAATTGTTTCATAATTTAAAACTTTCCTAGTCCTAACTACTTATATATTTATATACAAATATGAAATTAAAACATAAACACACGTTTACATAATGGGGTAAAAGGTTCATAATGTTGGCAATATCGTGCTGCCAATATAATGCTGCCAATTCCTGAGGCAGGACAACTTATGGTGTACGGTCTGTAGTCTATAGTTATCGAACTCAATCATTCGCTTATTTCGTCCGTTCACCGTTCATGAAATGACGGGTCAAATAAAAAGGAGTAGGTACCAAGCCAAGTAGGTTGTTACCTATAACTTCAGATAGAATTTCTGTAAACAAACGTGATACATAACAAAAAAATTGTTTCGATTTGGAAGTTTACCCAATCTTTTGAAATACTTATGGCAGTGTTCATTGTGTAATTAAAATCAATAGAAAGAAAATAACAATGGTTTTGAGCTATATAATTATATTATTTAATTATTTTCAACAAGTTCTTAAAATCATGAAGAAATAAATAATTAGGAGAAAATACATATTTTACGACACTCGTATCATCTTGGTAATATTGGAGTAAATAACAGAAATTCAAAACTATTTTGCATTTTGACAATAGACGTTTTAGTTTGTATTGTAATTTCTTTCGACTCTCGCCCTTAGAAGCCAAATGTGTGAATTTTTGCCGATCATATGCAAAAGCTTTATCTTGTTTTTTTCGTTGTTAAGTATATTTTTAATCCCTCATGGACACAGGGAAACAAGGGTGCGATCGTGAATGCTACATCCACGCTAGCGCAAGGCTACTTAAAATTTTTGACGTAATTCCAACAGCTGTTTATGAAATCGCCGCCGTTTCGATTCGATTTCTACAGGGTCTTAGCGTTCGCTAGTGTATCCATCAAGAGAATAGACAACTACGTGAAGTCGCTTCTCAAAACTGCCACTTGGCTAGGAATTTGATGGAAGTGATCGTTCGATGTTGTCAATCGGTTTAGTGAAATCAAAATATTCGTAAATTGCTCAGAAAAACGATTGTCTAGTAAATTGCCTACCAAAAATCTTGACGTTTAATCCATTTGAAGGTTGCCATCGCTAGAGCGATAAGAATTTTCAAAATCGAATCGCTTCATAGCGAATGCCGGTTGGCTAAGGACCCTTATCTTACTTATCTTCAGATTTATCAATTGTTTGTAAAACATTATTTGTGTATCTTACATTAGGTATCCTTTTTTTCAGGTTTGGATCTCATCCGGTGATAAATGAAGGAATATCGTATTTCATATTCGTCTCCAAGATTGAGTTGATGAAATGACGTCCCGACAAGATTGCAAGAGACATATAAATATGACGATATTTGGATGAATATGAAAATACTAGTTAGTTAATTAAACCCCATAAATGCAATTTAAGCCAAATATAAATAATTATGATAGGATTGTCTAAGCAACTATTGTGATATTGTACATTCCCTTATTTTAAAAAGATAATAAAATTATCAACATTCTTGAACGTCAATACGTACTTAAATAATTGTTAAATGACTACGTATGTTAATGCATAAGTAAAGTTATTGGATAATCTGTTCAATTGTAAATAAATATTTTAGTAAAATACTTGACTTAAATGTCATGAAATAGAAATATTTATTTTTAAAACTAATTACCGAAGTGATACATTTATCCCGCTTGCATAAGGAGGGTTAGACGTATTTATTCCGTTAGATAAAATGTTTACAAGTTTCTAACTACTCAGTTAAAGTATTTAGCCAGCTAAATACATTTCCTGGTTTAATATTTTTTCTGCAAGCAGGCCTGTTATTTAGCCTACTTTTAACTAAGGTACGTGCTTATGAATAATACCTGACCTGTAAACTAACATTTACAAATAAAATAGTTTATTCTGTTTATGATCTACGAGTATAATTATATCTATTAACTTGTCTTGTAATACATTTATTTATATACCATCTTTTCACTCTACTAATACATTTATATCTAGGTACTAACTTGAGACATATGAGTATTTAAAAAATATAGTTTTGTTTATCAAAATCTCAATAGTTCGTTTCGTTTCCTTATTGTGTTAGCAATCGTTAGAAGCAATCACGACAACAATGATTCTCCCTGAATCACATCTCGCCCGGCTTTTATTACATTAAATATTCACAATTAAATAAAACGGGCCTTCATTTAAATATCTCCCCGCGTCTGTTTACAAATCCTTAGCAGATGATCCGAGATTTATAACGGAGGCGTTAGACGCGATTTGTATGCTGCGTTTGTTTGGGCTAGTTACTAGAGGTACTTCGACTCGTATCTCTCTACTCGCCTGTGGATTTTGTTTACCTGGCTCCATGTTGTGCATGTATGTTAATTTGTTTTTTCTATTCGATAAAATTCTATTATTATACATATATTCTATTCAAAAAAACAATATTTAATACATTGGTATTAAATATTGTTTTTTTTTAAGACTTTCTAACGTGCGAGAAAATAAATCAATGAAACTGAACTTAAACTCTTATCCAGTCATTTACCTGTAGTTTTTACGTTATCTGGTGATAAACATCTTTACATCCTAACAAATGTGTATTCCTTTGTAATAAAGACTGTGAAAAGAGGTTTTTGTAGGCTATTCGCTATTCTACTAACAATTCAGAACTGGTTAACTGTCCCAATCTAAAGAGTCCCAAACTCCAGTGGAAATTAAACAATCTTATCCCCTTAAATGATGGCCACCATCTATATTCCAAACAAACAGACAAACGCGATTAGTAGATCCATCGCCATTCGAAGATCTTTAGATTCGGGGCTTAAGAGCAATATTAGCATTCGATTATAGAATTTTATTCAGAAAATAGAAGAATAAATAGGTACTTTAAAAAAGAAAACTGACCTGTGCCGCACTAGCCGAGGATACAGTTTGAGTCACGGTAATTTTAAGGCTGTTGTGTGCCTACGAATCAGGCAATTGGGGAGTTACCCATTGTATCTCGTCATCTCGTAGGTCTTGTGTAGGCGAAAGCTACGTTCGAGCTACTTTCCCTCGCAATGTTCGTGCGTTGCGAGGGAAAGAACCTCGAAGAAACCGGTACTTCCACATAGTCTTAACTTTTTAGTCTAACTAGTTTGACCAGGAGGTTGATGTTTCGTCGGTCAAACTTCACTGACATTAAGCGCAGGGCGTTAATTAATCCTTATCTAGTAGATAGATAGTTCTCTTACAGCCTCGAAGCCTCGGTAAACAGGCTTCATAAAACAGTCGCAACAGCCTCGAATGTAAACAACCTCTAACGTAGACCGTAGATAAGACAAGTATTCACGACGCGTCGCTCCCCCCCCTTCTCCCCCTCCTCTCCTCACGTACCTACGTTATTCACGTAAAGCTCGCGTGCCACGGTATATAATATTATAGGCTGCGGGCAGGTAAGGCTCGGCCGCCGGAGGATCGGAGTTACCGTTATTGTCAAATAGAATACCTACGAATGCTGGTTTTCGTGACTTGTTCGGGATAAAGTTTGTCTCACGTATATAAACCCTTTGTTTGTGTGAGACAAAGTTTATAAAGTGGAATAAAAATTAACCCTGTTTTGATATTTCGTTCGTTTTTCATGTTTTCCTTGGGACCTTTTCAGCGGACGATTTGTTTTCGATATCTGCTCACAAAATGTAGGGTACCTACGTATGTAGTTTAATTAGCGAGACTATCAGCCGGTTTCTGCTTGTGAAATCGAAAGGATCGACTGCAAATGCCGTACATGTTGGACATATTTTACGTGGAATTTTGAAATCTGGATATTATCTACTCATCTCTCATTGTTATTTGTATTGCCGTGCAATATCTAATCAAAATAAACATTATCCTCGTGAGTGAAACAAGCTGAGTGCAGTGCTGTTTCGGAAGCCGAGATCCTTGCATGGTGTGGAGAATAAGGTCAGTGGTCAAGCTATTTATCTACCCTATGTAAAACGAGCAAAGATCTAGATTTCCTTAGGGTTTTTTCGTTAGGTACCATGAAGGTATTTCACCCTAAAATTTCCAAGGATAATATATATTTTTTCTACCAGCCCCCTATTCAGACTCCACAATTTGCTTTATGGCCTATATTCCTTGAAGGTAGTCGATCTCGTGCGACGGACGTTATAGTGAGAGGGCTTTCACAAGGTCCTCGAGAACCAATCGCACCTTATTCTGTGGTAAAATCTATGGTAAGTAGGTACAGATCTTAAACACAATATTTTTTTTATTTGCCCTGCGTTTCCATCGCGATGCAGCGATCTTGATCAAGGCGATGTTCTTCGCGTTCCAGCTAAGAATTGACGGCAGTATGCATGACTACCGTCAATTTGTCTTAGAATCAGGAATGTCAACATTTACACACTACACTTGCGACACTGACGCCCGCATTTATTAATCACAATTCCACGAGGAAGAGACGAGAACCGATAGAGGGGCGATAATAAATAGTCTTTAATATGTCAATAATTATGATTCTGATAGCGATCAGATTCCATCCCTTCGGCAAAGATCAGTTACTGATCGAGATCAGATCAAGTTACTCATTCATTAATTACGGTGTTTCACAGGGCCAGTGCTCTTGGTATTATAATTATTTATTATTTACTTGAATGACTTGCTAAACGCCACGGATCGATACACAATCATGTTTTCGTAGCTCAAAAGTATTCTGGCCATATTTGGTATTAAGCGGAGAGATTCATGTAGACCCATATTTTAACGATTACCTAAGCTTTTAACATTTCCATCCCTGTATATGTTTGAGATGTTGAAATTTTAATTCTAAATGTCTAGATTAACATTAAATATTTGAACGACTAACAAGTCTAATATAGTGATACCTGCTGTATTTTAAGACCTTTACTGTTAACGTATATTTAAGTAAATAAATAGTATTTCATTTAATTTCAAAGGTTCGCCTTTGCCGCTTTATTTGTATATCAAAAATATAAGTAGTCTAGTTAGAGTTGTTGAATATTACCATAGCTACTAAAATTAAGCCTGCCAGAGTTAGAACTAGTTTAATTTAGTGTTTTATCTTTATCTTCCTTGTTTATGTTGAAAACTTTTTTTAATAATCTGTGCTGCCTTTCCTGTGTTCAACAGATCTGCCTTGTCATGTGAGTTAACAAAAAGGAAATAAATGACCGACGAACGAAAAATCTCATTATAATATGAGTTG
Source organism: Eupithecia pulchellata (assembly GCA_963931895.1). Classification (NCBI taxonomy): domain Eukaryota; kingdom Metazoa; phylum Arthropoda; class Insecta; order Lepidoptera; family Geometridae; genus Eupithecia; species Eupithecia pulchellata. The sequence goes on along the minus strand of OZ007529.1, from coordinate 584,779 downwards.
ATTTGAAGCGTGGTAAGTAGAATTGATAAGTTTGAAGACTGGTACAAAACATTCAATTTGCCTTATCAAGGCATTTCATGCAAATACGTAGAATTGTCAAGCACGCCGCACAAAATAAAGCCTTATTCAATTGTTATTACGCCCGATTTCCTTCAATTGACATTCCACAAACGTTGCTACGTGTGCTCTAGAAACAGACAGAGCGCTCTATGATTTGGTGATGTGGCGTGACTGACTGACAGTGTACATACGCCGTGATTTAGTTTGCTTCAGCCATTAGTAGAAATCAGATATTGTTGAGGTTTTGCATCGAGACAACGCAACGCACAGCCGTACCGCAGCCTATATATATCTCATTGAGTTTGCTCTTTCAACCAAAATTCCGTTCAAAAATAGAGAATGAAGGTAAACCTTGCTATTTGCATTAGTTAAAACTAATGCAAGTTTGAAAATCATTTATAGAGGTTTGTATGTTTTTAACAATATTCTAGACGTTCAAGATGATGTGTGTTCAAAAGCATTATTTAAACTATTTAAGTGCCATCTTCAGGTAGCAGTGTAAGTGATGGGCGGTCGCTAGCTGGTAAACATCTGAGATGTACAGACACACACTCATTGTGCAGTCAAGTCCGCACGAGGCACTGGAGGGAAATGAATTCAGATAAGACATGCCCTTACTGCGTGTCATGCGTGACATGCCCTCTGACGATATTATTTTCTTCAAACAAGCCCGGTAAGCCTTTACCGGGCTTGTTTGAAGAAAATAATATCAGAGGCTTGCCTGATACATACTTGTACATAGGTGCGTTTGAAAAAGTTTAAAAAAATACATCGTTCATCAAATGAATTGAGTACCTATGCTTAGATGTCTACCACTCATCTTTTACAGCAAGCCAGCATCGTCGAATCAGCCCAACATTGTATATAACTAAGCCACAAATTTTTAGATATAAAAAGAATCATCACAAACAGTATAGCTGCCTGCATACAGAGGCATTCATTGTTAGCTGACCCCCTGGAGTTTCCCAGTCTCATTAAGTATTTCATCAGTTTCGGTTTTATGATATTAATTGGCAGTCTTTAAGCGAAGATAACTGCTTGTTATCTTCACTTTAACGAACTTATCTAATTTGAAAATGATTATGTATAAAAATATTTAAAACGAACCAGGGGATAAGCTGACGATGAACGCCATTGTACCTACATAACGTACATATTTGCCCTCAAAAGTATAAAACTCCTCTAAACCCTTTGCCCAATCGGCCGATCTCTCAGTTGGAAAAACTATTTTTCCGCCCAACAGAACCTCAACAAGTCATTGGGCATGAAATTCAGCTTCCCAAATACGTCCGCGCTTTGGAGGGGAGGAAATCACCATGAAAAATCGTAGGTACAAGGCGGATCGGCTAAATCGATTATCAACTTTCGGCACTGGAGGCACATTTCAGATACAATCAATTTATTATTGTCAGCAAAAATCACGGTAGGTATATTAGATTTTTTTCTATAAGTCTGCTAACTTGGTGGACATGGTCCGTAGCCTGAGAGTTTTTAAACCCTCCTCGTCCAGTTCGTTTTCAACCGGCTGCGCCAGCGCCGCACGACTTGCGCGTATTCACGTTAAAGTTGATAACTAAGTAAAGAAATAAATCCAATTATTCTTTTGATAAATCTTAAAATAACTGTAAATTTATTTTACCTAGGCATTACCCTTATTAGTGGTAACAAGTGTACCTACATATAACTGCTAGTAACAACGAGGTAGTCTGGCAATGCTTGTTAGAGGTAATAGAATGCTCGTGGGTAAATCCCTAGACGAGATCCTCACATTCCCACGCTAAAATCGGTCGCCCACAATCTTAAATAACTTTATAGAAACTTGAACCGTAAATGCCTATTAGCGCTCTAACTTATCTAACTATGTACTGTGCCACATCACATAGCTTTGAGAGGATTCGATCTAAGTACAAGAAAAACTTTTGGACATAGTCTTGCTCTTGATCAAAGGCTTATACCAAGATATCTTAAATACCTTCTCCAATAAGTACACAAGCAAACAAAAATATACCTAGTGGTCCACCCGGCTTCGCACGGGTATTTAATAAAAAAATCTAAAATTATACAGTTTTCATACGACTCCCTAACTTTTTGAAAATATTCTATGTTCATCAGGGATAATGTAGGATAGTAAGCCTCAAGCAATAGGTATCATTCGACTTCTAATTGCCGAAGTGAATAAAAATATTTCACATTAACCAAATGTCATCATGCATTACTGCATATTGACTTGGAAATCGAACCCGCTACCTCGTAAGCCGTGCCCGCCACCTGTAGCGGGGCGTTGAGCCGATATTTTTTTATTTTATGAAACATTTGAAATAAATTTTAGTTACACTAGAGTATAATTACAATCTAGCCATCAATTTCGCTAATAGGTAATTTAGTTTTAGCCGATAAATGCTTGCATCGCGCTTACGGTGATTACTTATTAGATTATGAGTAAATAAGGTCATAGTTGGTTTCAGTAACTCATTTGGAAACTCGTATTCTGACCGCGTTCTTATAGAACTTCGTAACCTAGGTTGATTTATTTAGATCAGCTAGGGAAAAAGGTTTAATATGTCTAAGGTATAAAAATCGGAGTAAAGAATTGGTATGACTTCTTGCACACCGCGGTTTTGTGAAAAACCATCTTATACCGCCGCAGGACAAATCTTTGATCTGCGAATAATTTATTTACTGGGTTTTTTTATAAAATAAATGACTTGGCAAGTATATTATATATACTTACCTACTCATTTCTTTTAAGTTATATGCGAATGTTACTTCACATATACTGTACATATATGCGAAGTAACTTTCGATCAGTAATAATAACTCAATTTAATCTCTCAGCATAACCCAGAATCAAACGGAATTTAAGATAAATCGAAAGAAACTCCAACTTTTCAGCGAATTTCCCTTTGATAGAGCGGAAATAAATAAGACGATAAATTACCAAGTTTCATTCGATTTAAACAAATACCGATAGCATAAATCAGCTTCATGTTTCACCGGCGAAGTTACTTATGTGTTCGGTGTGTTTGTTTTTGTGAATTATCGCCGTAATGTTGATTGCTGACACAACAAGTCATGTACTATTGTAAGAGTATAAAAGGAGTGAGTGATGAGATAATTATAGAAGGGGATTGAAGAAAAAGAACATGTTGTTCTAACCGCATGAGTAGGAATGGGGCAAAAGAAATGACAATGAAGTCATCGCGAAGCTGTTACCCGATGATGATGACGATGAATTGAGGGCGCGGCGTGACGTCATTACGCGGTAGTACGTCTCCTGCATAACCAACTCTCATGAGCTCAATCAGACATACTTGCATAAAAAACTTCTCGTCATTATAAAGTCGCTTTCACTTATATGTCTATACTAATATTAGAAAGAGGAAAGATTTGATTGTTTGTTTTAATTGAATAGACTCCCAAACTGCTGGACCGATTTTAAAATTTCTTTCACCATTAGAATTCTAAATTTTCCGTGATAAACATAGGCTATAGAATATTTTCATAAAAGTTAGGGATCCGCATGAAAAACCCAATTTTTTATAAATACTAAACCCAATTTTTAAAAAAAAAACTCAGCTAATGTAGTATAGTACCTAACATTAAATATTTGCACGACTATCAAGTCCTATATATATAGTGATACGACCTTTACTGTTACCGACCATCCTACAGAGATTGACTCTCGAACGTCCCCATTCACAAAGAGCACCTTCATCAGTGCTTCGTACGAGCAGTTCTTTCAGGCCGCGTCACCTGCGTCGGTGTGGAACAATCACACGCGTCAGTAGGTACCTCCGTGATGGATGGAGAGGACGGCGGCCGAGGGCGTGACAAGCCGTATGTCTGGGGTTAGCTGCAGGAGAACTGTTCTAGACTTACTGGACGTCAGATTTTGGTACGACTAGAGTGCTTATAACAGAGCGGAGATTTATCGTCAAGTACAACATAGACAGTTGTGTTACCTCGGTCTTATATTAATTGTGCCTGGTCAACCAATATTCTACCAAAAATATTATTCAATGTTTTTAAATCAATTTACGCATATCCTTCAACTTCAACATTTTGAACATTTTGTAATAATTGCCAATAGTATAGTTGTAAGTTTGAAGAAGTTCGACTCTGCGTAACTAGCTGTAGTAAATTAAGTGTTTCCACTTGAATCAATCAGGTGCAAGGACTTACTTTATATTGGTTTAATTGCGTTAGGTTCACTAAAACTTTGATTATTCTATTCAAAGTTGAACGTTTTTTAGATCCAGAGTAAAGCGACTTTGCGACGACATGTGATAAAAACCCATGTCACCCTTTAATAGAATCTTTCCCTTTTTTGATAAATTGAAACGTAATCAGTGAAATAATAACTAGCCATTCCATCAGACGGCGGACCCCGCACTGTCCCTGCGACATGTCCACGTCCCCGATGCCGGCTCGCCCGCGACCAGGGCTTCAAGAATCTTGTTAATTTCACTGATTTACGGCACGAGCCCTAACAGACGTTCGCTTAGATAAATTGTTGGGTTTATTCCGTTATTTTGTTATTCCACTTTTGATATATGACGCTGTGTCAGGTTTATAAATTGGTGGCGACCCATTTGAGAGAGCGTTCAATTAGTCTGTGACCTTTATAACAACATTATCACTTTTAACTCGCAGGGAATAGTTGAAAAACCTACATGCTAGGGGCTAGGTTGATACTTTAAAAAGTTTCTATCAATCAAAAGTTTAGTACGGGTTTTAACTTGGAGTAAAACACTTATTTATGATATTTAGGATAAGTTCACATGTAACGCGTGTTGGTAGGTATAGGTTACAATTCGTAAATGATGTAACAGTGATATCAAAGCGCGCATCAACGCGCTTTCGCCTTTTCCGTCCAGAGACTTTTGCTCTGCGCGCATGTGAACGGTTGTTAGCTATACGCCAGGATGTCTAAGCGCAGAAACGCTTAGAAAACGCTTCACGCTAACTGTGGAGCATACATTTTGCCATCACATAGACTGAAAATTTACTACCTGAATGACCTGAAATGCTTCTAAGGAGAAAATTTTCTAACACTACTTATTAATGTTTTAAATCTAGTGGAATATAGATGAGATTATCTCTCAGGTTATACATATAAGACCCACGCGAATGTGCGCAATGTCCCTATCACTCCTGCCGACAGCTTGCTACATTATAAAAGTATCAAACGAACACTCTCTTTCAATATCCCCTCTCCATATTCCAGCGGTGTGCTCGTGACGTCATCTAGTGTCATATGTTATTCCGAGCCTTCCCTTCCCGCAATCTTATAGAGCGGTTACCTTATCCAGTTGCTAGGGTGGAATACTGATGGAATAGCATACTACTACTATCATGACTTTACAGTAAACAGCGCGAGGCTGCAGTGATGTGGAGGGACAGGGGTGGAGGAAAATGTTTGTTAGGTAGGTACGTTTTTCACATTGAGAAGAAAAGAGTTTTTCAACTATCTATAGTAAAGACTTTTCGTTACGATTCCTACCAATAAGCAAGCGCGACTATTTTATACCTCGAATAACCCAATCGAATGATAGAATATCTGATCTCAATGAAAAATTGTGCCTAATCTTACCTAATTATATAATTTGGTCTCATAAAAATCCACCTGAGAATCACATCAAAATATTACAATCTGTGAATGAATCTATAAGCGCCGTAAAGGGCCGTACAGACCTTTTCCGCCAACAAGGGACGGGTTTAGTGAAGGAAACTATATTTGGTTTTCGGCAACATTATAGATTAACCGAAAATGTTTGCTTCTGAAAAGATGAAGGCTCTGTTCCCCGCTTGAATGGTCGAACTAATTCGAAGATCAAGAAATCCGCCTGTAGCGGACCATTCAAAATTCGTGTTATTTTGGATTACCTACTCATAAACGTGTATTATGTTGCTGACAGTTCAATTTTAATTTGGTGTAAATGTAGGTGTATTATCGCTTATTATGAATTATCCTTCTGGCATTTACAATGTACCTATAGCCATTCGTATTAACTTAATTTATAATATTTTTTTAAAAAGAATTTTGATCCACTTGCTGATAGGTAAAGATCTGTTCTTTTTCTCAACTTACAAATTAATAATATTAAATGAATAATGTACTCAGATTGTTGCACGTCGTAGATTCTACATAAATATTGTAACACCTTGTCATGGACATGAATGAAATAAATTAATAAACAATCAGAAATCCATCTGATAGGTTCATTGCATAACTACTAGGTATATAACGTAGGTCAACATTTTGTCGATAATTGAAAACTAAATAGAAAGTATTGGACCGTACCCCATCCCTACTTATAGCTGGTTATGAACTAATAATGTGCCTTTACTGCGGGTTCATACGCGACCGTTAGGGAGGTGTTCACTGTTCTATAGCAAGTGAAGATTATACGTACGTACCTATCCCTTAATGAATAAATGTTAGTCTGCATGTAATACTGAATAATCTCAATCTAGTTGCTTAAATAGTTAATTATAGAGTCTTATAGCTATGACACGTTTGTTTTTCTTCTATATACAGCTATCAGAACGTGAAAAACATTATTTAGTGAGCATTCACACATACACAAATGATCCGTATTAATAGGCTTTAACGGGTCGCTTCACGATGGAGGTTGTTGACCACTGTGGCGCGGTGGGCGAAGGTCCGCCTGCGACGCAGGAGGTTGCGGGTTCGATTCCCGCCTCGGGACAAATATTTGTACGATCTGCATATATTTGTTCAGGGGTTCTGGTCGTTTTCTATGTATAGTAAAAAATATCTATCTATTTTAATAATATTGTATTACGTATATCAGTCATCTAGTACCCATAACACTAGCTCTGCTTAGCTTGGGGCTAGATGATGCTGTGTGGATTGTCCAGCATTATTTATTTATTTATTTATTGAATTCCGGATATGCCGGATTCGTCGGTTCTGGATGAAATACGGTTGTATGTGTGAACTCGCTTCTGTAACTCATTCGCTATCACTGAAAAACGTGATAAGACAAACCGAACCCAACAAACAAATGATACAGAAATATTTTGTCAGGCCAGTATTTTCACTGGACCTGGAAATGTTTTCGTGGACGTGAATTCGTTCGAAAAATGAATGCGCCATCGCGGAAACAATCGTTGGTAGTTGGTACGCTAAGCGTCCCTTTGATCCTCCGCGAGTCGAAAAATTTACCATTTAATCGATCTGAAATACCAGACGTTTGTTTGTAGATATTATAGATATGTATATTATACCGGAAAAAACATTATATACAATTATACGTGCATAATTAAATTTTTAGCTGTTGTTTGTACACTCTATGTAAAGGTTGAGCATGACTGTTAGAGTTACATAATCCTCTACTATGAAACTTTATGTTGGTTTTAATTGTTAATGTTTTATTATGTGTATTGTTGATATTGCCTTGGGATTCTTATACATAGGATATCAAAAAAGGTACATATTAATTTGGACATTTCAAACTGACTGCTCGGAAATTGACGGCATACTTTTTGAAAAAAGTCAAAAAACTTACTTGGTAATTAAATTACACTCGCACACTCTTGACGGATCTTGTTTTATTAATTATTTCTTATGTTGGTCTGTATCCTAACTTTTTACGACTAATAAGCTGAACGAATCTAACTATCAAAGAGATAGTTGTATGTCCGGGGAAGGGCATAGGCTACTTTGTATCAGAAAGCATCAAAAAAACAGTAGAAATAGCTGCTATTGTTACTTAAAACTAACGAAACTTACTACAAGCGACTCGCGTTGTCTCATCTCACGTCAAAAGTTTCGTTCACCTACACTGGCCTGTGAAACTAAGTATCACACTTTTAAAAATTCCATAACATTTTAAGTACACAAGATATATTTTCGAAATAAAAAGGATCAACCCAATCAGGCACGTCTGGGATGAGCTAGGAGTTAGTCAGAAGCCGCAGACCATCCACCTACCACCCTCAGGGCACTAGAACTGGCTCTGGGAATATTTTCCGAAATCGACTCCGAAACCTCCGAAACGTGTTCAGTATGCCAAACCGGCTGGAAACTGTAATCAGCGACCGAGGAAGTAAAATTAAATTACATGTTAATTATGTTTTTGGACACTGAGGTGAACATGGCTATTTATTGTTTTATCCATTACATAATACATATTTTTAAGTTAACAATGTTACGAATGTATACTTACCTAGTTATAGTTTCGAAGCTATAAGGTTCAAATGCAAAGCCAACCTAATATATTTTTACAACATACTCTTTATAGTTGGTATGTATCTACTTACCTACTAAGTACTAGTTTTCTGCAAATTTGCTCTGCCTGCTCTGTCGGCACTTTTTGCACTTTATACAATCCCTCCTGTACCATACCCCTAGGAACTCTGCCTATTTATTCAACTGCGCTTTTGAATCAGGCACTGTCACCCCCAATCCATATTGACAAAGCGGAAAAAATCGGCTAAAACCAGCCTGGAGCGGTAGATATCCAGTAATTGGAAAACTCAAAGAATCTTTCACCGGATCCGATGTTCAATTGACTCGGTGACCTGATTAAGCTCGGATTCGCTTTCGAGTGAACACGAATTGGTTCATAGAACGAGTGTTTAAAATGAGCAGCTGTGTATAGATCCGCGGAATCACGTCACGACTTCAGTTTCATTCCCGCGTATTGGCCATTCACGAGAAACGTCACATTTACTTATTGGCTTATTGACGAAATGACCGAGTCATCGCAACATTCTTTGTGATTGCTTTAGATTTTAAATAACCATAAACAAAACTGACACATTCCGATATTCAAACACAATTATATCAAAGCTAAACAATATACCTAACAGCAACGTTCATGGCTGACCCATCAATGGGTAATAGCCAATACCCGGCATACTCTGTTATATTATTGCAAGCGATAAATGCGGCATTCTCCGCCATTCCACGGATTACCAGCTAATAACAATTCGAGCTGGCCGCTGTTGTTTGTTCTTTGTTTCGCGATAGGGTGTGGGCGCGAGGAGCAAGATCCTGTTTTATACCATTTTATGATTGTTCCCGTGTTTACGACTATGAGGGGCTTAATATCTTGCAGTGGCTTATATAATTGCACTTATGCACAACTTCCATAACATATAGAAGTATCATCATAGCGAAGTTGAAGTAGGTATTTATAAACCATAGATAATAAGCAAATTTCAATAAATGTCTATAGTAAGATATCATCATCGATCCATCTTTGCAGACTTCATTACCGTGATTAAAAACTTTCTTGTCGATTCAAAATTCACATAAACAAACGCATCATAATCACATATCTATAGGCAATTACTTTATCGGATATTCGTTATGCTACTTCTAACACAACTCCTTGACTGCATTTGTGAAGAGCGGCAGCGCAAGCAAGATTATAGTTTTCAAAGGAAATTACCAGCACGGTGGGCATGCAAATGTTCCATTGAAAACGTACTCTATTAGCATGTATCATCACGATGATTGTCTATATTAACTTGCCGCTTGATGCTCGCTTGCCGTAGCATACCTAATGTTATCTTAGAGGAGGTCGCTTCCTCTCTTACCTTAAACTGTACGAGGAACATGACAGTTAACGCCTCTACCGACTCGTTATACTCGTTATTACACGAGTAATCCGATTTTAACTTTCTCCCTCCCAATGATCAGGACAATTGGTAAAATTACAGAGTTTCAGGGAGTAAGTGCGCACTACTGAGGGATAGTTCAGTGGAACAACTTTTGCTCAACGCCTCCCAGCATTTTTTTTTGCAAGGAACGTTAAAAAGGGAAGTGCTCATATTTTCAAAAGTGAATCTTACAAAAAGTACGAAAACTGTTTTGAAATGTAAAATGTAATACGTTTCCTTTGATATTTCAACATTACATTTTGTACTAAAATTTTCGTTTTCAAAATATATTTTTCTTCTATAAATCTTTACGAGTTTTATTATTAATCAAAATTTCAAGTTAATAACTGCGATAGTTGTTTAGGTATTAAAGATTGACAGAAGCAAAGATTATCAGAAGTGCGGCATTTAATATAGTCGACCAAACTCTTAGTCTTTGAAGGTTTATTATAGCTCTCCAAAACAAATGTGGTATTACCTCGTTTGGCTAATTGGCGTAGTCTAATATCATAATCGTAGTAAGTATTATTTAAACAAAAAAAAAAACTATACGAGAGAATCGATTGCGTAGTTTGGATTGTTAAAATACGAGTAGGGCCTCATCCCGATAAAGGGCGTGCAAACCCGCGGACAGAACCCAGTGTGCTGGTCTAATAAATGAACGAACTATGAAGTCAAACTACAATAATTTTCCCCTATAATTTATGCTTTAGTAATTGTTCTGTACTCTATTCCTCTATTAGCGTTAATGGAGAGAAGTTTGTGGTGCGTGACTGTTGTTTCCTCTTCAAGGCTTATTGTAAGTACAACTTTTACTTGCTGTATTTTACCATGCGGTTAATTATTTGCGGAAGAAAACGATATCTTCACAAAGGATACCTTAGTAAATAAGTAACCAAAACCACTTTTTCCTTTTGATAAGGAAAACTATTATATTGATTAGTTTAACCTGAAATATGGTGTTATTGAAGATATTTGTAAGTACTATTATAAAACAGAAACGGGGTCAGTTAAAGCACAATTTTAAACCGAGAGCCTAAGAATAACTAACTAATGAACGTTTTGGTATCTAATTTCTTATTTATTAGATGCGTAGGCAACTACTCTTGTTAATTAAGTTAATTATCATAAAGCACAGACATAAATTGATTAACAGCGTTAATTAAAGAGGAAATTAAGTCATAATTAAAGTTAGGGCAGCGCGCCCCGGGGAATGCTCTGAGGAAATTCCTCTATTTTTATTTTAGGGTTGTTGTTGTTTGCTAAATTGTTTATTAAAATAGGGAATTTTAGTAATAAGGACCTCAGCAACAGAGGGTTCTCCATAAAGTTGGCCATCATAGCTATTCCTGGCTATTCCAAGAAACACTGTAATATAATCAAATATTTGGTCTATTTTATTTGTACGTACAATTTACGCAAGAATACATACAAAACATCCGGATAACCTCAGATCTGGCCAACATTTGCCCCCCACTGCACGGGAATTGGCCCCGCGATCTCGTGTGCTCTAAACAATATTCCACTGCGCCACAAAGGGCGCCAGTCATCATCATCATCATCCTCACCCACAGCCTGGTCCTCTCACATCTGTGTAAAAATATAACAGAAACGTCTCGAAGTTACTGAATGATCTATGATCTTTTATTACAAAGACGTTTTGATATTTTTGTTTATCACTAGCCTATTAAAGTAGGTTTAGATTTTTCATTGGGGTCGTCTTATTCTCATATGAAACGAAGTACCGAAGTCAGCTAAAAATAAACATATATATACGAAAGCTTCCTCACATAGTCCATTCTTTCGTTCAGGAAAATGTTAATTGTCTTGATAATATGCATTTAATTGTCTTCCTAATTGTGGTTCATTGTGGCGGAACAAAGGTTGTGTTCCGCGCGACGTTTTGTCTTGACTAATGAGGTAAGTGATGCCGGGAGGTTGATGGAGCCGCTTCCGTTTTTTGAATGGAAAAAATCCGTTTGTTGAAGTTAGTCGACTATACATTATACAGCCTGTTTCTTTTTAGAAATGTTTTGAGCAAGCTATTTAAATATACTGATTAGATTAAGGACGTACACATGAAAGTTGCTTGCGGCGTCACAGCGTGCGCCTTAACAACGGATTCGAATCTACATACAGACCCATTTAATATATAAAAAAATTATGTTAGAAAACCCACTCAGCATCATCTATCCCCAAGCTTGTGTTAAGGGTACTAACAATATATCGCATTTATTTTTTATTATAAATATGCGCGCATCTTAGAAACATTTCGGGAACCAAACCCGCAACCTCCTGCGTCATAGGCGGACCTTCACCCACCGCGCCACACCGGTTGTCGAAAGTATCTGTAAATCTGTTTAAAATCCTGTCTGACCATATCCACACACTGTTGATGTGATGATGAAAGATGTGAAAGATCTGTTCGTTCTGTTCCGTGGTATAAGCTGCCATTTATATGACGGACATGGGTCACATACCTAGTTGGAAAATGTGTGAAATAATAAGGAAAAGAAAAACTACCAAATAGAAAAAAGATTTAAAGTGTTTTTGGGGTAAATGAAGCCCTACACCTATTACGCTACCCGCAGAACATTTTCGTAGTAATTTCGTAGCGGTAACGTAGCATTTGGCGTAGACGTTTTATAGACATTTTATAGCGCCTTGTCGAACTTTCAAATACAAATTTCTAATTCGTTTCAGTTATATTTCTTGGCGCACTTTTTGTTTCTTCCTTATAAATGATAAAACATGTTTTGTGATCAGAACGCATGCGGTAGGTACTGACAACAATCCGTTCTCGCACACAGTACAATGGGCTGCTCAGTGCGAATTAGCGGCGCTCCCATGATTTAGACGTCCCGTCGTCGCGGCGCAAAGACTCCTTGATTTATTATACTTACAGCACAGGTTAAGGTGCGATATCTGTATGCGATTGCTCAAGCCATACTCAAGGATAATAACAATAACATCTATAATACACCTAGATACACACACAACACAGTGGCTTAGTCCTTTTCTAAACATGATGTAGAAAGTACGTCCATGAATATTTGCGTCATACTAAAATTTTGAAAGCAATTTCATTTCTCAGGCGTGTAGCAGGAGAGAAGCTTAGGAAGTCTGGATCAGGTACTCCATTCGTACCATGTTGTTTTTGTATTTTCTGAAACATAAAAAAACAATAAAGGTCAAACCATGGTCAAATTATAAAAGGTTTTAATTCTCATCCGTTTTATGGTAAACGACGACTCCATTTTTGAAAAAAATATAAAAAAAGAACCAAGTGAAAATCGCTTAAAGTCGTCGAAAACCAGTGCATAGGTATGTACACATATACCTGTATTTAGTCAGACACAGTTCGTCAACCGAATTGTCTGAGATAGGAGGTACTTTAAGTTAGACTCTGTTCCCCACACACTGGGTCAATATAGCCAATATAGTGGAGTCACAGTGATTCAATGTCGGACTCTACACGTTTGAGCCTTTGAGTGAGGCTCTGTTTTAGCTAGGCTAGTGCCTAAATGTTGTTAGGCACATAGCGACAAGCTAGCTCGAAACGCGTATTTTGTGTAAGCTCGTGTTTCGCGTCGTATTCGCAAACCCACGTCGTGTTCGCTCGCTCGCGTCGTACGACGTCGCTCTAACCGCAGAGTTCTCTCACGTCGCCTCCAGCCGCGCGTCATCGCGACAAACGAGCTCTAAACAAAAGCCTCTGCAACGTAATACGTATAGTACAGACGTACTGTTCAAGCTACGTAATAAGCTACGCCTACGGATGTGTGTTCTTGAACGTAATTGAAGCACCTACCTTGTATATCCTATTTTGGAGATGGAAAGAACTCGTGAGGAGATATCAAGTGAGCCCTTTGTATCTGCTATTTTATTTCGATAGTCGACTTAGAGTGTGGGGTAAGAAAGTCATCAAATTTGTATTTTTATCGGGGATCGGTATATACTCGTAGTAATCCGATATCGGGTTGTTTTTGATGATATCTGATCAACATAAAAATGGAATGACAGGTTAAAAATATTTATTAAGTAAACCTAATTATAAGAACTAGCTATTCCCTGCTGCTTGATATTTGAGCGAGTTTTATCTTGGACAGGTATCAAAAACGCAGCGTTTATACACATAATAGGTGAGTAATATGTTTTTTTGATGCAGCATAAAAATGGAGTGTTCACTCAAAGTGTTCACTCACTACAAAACATGGCCCCTGTGGCCTGTCTGGCGCTTATTGACGTTGGAATTCACCCCACCAAACTACGTAAACACACTGAGCCTCCGGCATTTATGCCAATTCTGTAAGCTCGAGCCTCATTGCCCGTCGGTCGGGTGTCAACTTGCCAATCACTAAATAAGAACAAAAAACCATTGTTTATTTTGGCTTCAATATATGTATAAATGGTTTTGCTATTTGATGTGCAAAAGTTCTCCTATTTCAATTAGGAATGTATCAAAACAATATCATCTGATATTGTCTGGGAGAGGACCATTTAGTTTCTGATATATTATTTTCCGTCCATATATTGTTTCTATACCTATTATAAATGGGAATTTGCGAAAATATAAACATATTTGTTACCGACGATCTCTTAATCTACTAATAAGATCAGGATAAACAGGAAAATTACTAGTTTAACAGAAAAATTTAAAGTTTTTACATAGACTACTATTACAAGTAACTAGCTGCGCCCCGCAGCTTCGTCCACGCAGAAATGTATGTGTCGTATAAACAAGACGTTTCAACTAAATATCAGAAATACTAAATAATTTGTTTTTTCAATCAAGTTATGATACATATGAAAAAAAAATACCATTATTGACTAACGGTTTATTTATGCATACACAAAAAAAAAACATTAGCTCCAATGAAATGAGTTTATTCATCTTCGATGTAATGGAAATACAGCCAATAATACGGATGGTACTGGAAAACGGGTACTTTCAATGGTACGGGCGCGTTTCGAGATATTAACAACCATAGGGCAAGACAAAATTACAATATATCTTCCTGATCATAAAATTTCAAATTTTAATATTTACACACGTGATGACGATTTCTATCTAGACGATTCGCTGTTTAAGGGTGACCATCCATGCTTTTTCAAGTAATTAGTGCAAGTAGTAGTGCAAAGATGCATTTTGGTATAGAATGATGTACAACTCCCACACTCGCCTCTCGTTCTTTAAGGTAATAATTCCCGTGATATCGTTGTTTCTCTTGTAATTCCCAGCAGTGAACATAAACTCCGTCACATCGCCCTCAATTAGTATTTAATTAAGTAAGTGCTGTCATTCCGCTTTCATTATCTTTTGTACATACGACTTCGTTCGGAAACCGACACCGCTTTTGCGAAGACTTTGCCGCTTGTTAATAGAGTCGCATTTCGTTTGTTTTATTTGAGAGTGGCTAGAATTTTTAAGATCGGTATTAAGTAAGACATACGCCACACAACGTTTAATAATGGCAATTATTTCAAATGTTTGTGTAAAATATGTAACTTATGAATTGATACGTACGATCTTACTTTTAATTAAAATCATTAGTCATCATAAAATTAGATAAATCTAAACAGTAATTAGATTTAGTACCTATATACGTACTAAATCTAATTAATACCTATATAGGTACTAAATCTAAATAATAATATATTATATAATAATCTATTAAGTGAACTGTAAAGCTTTTATGAGAAATAAAGTTCTTTAGACCTAATTAAAAAATGTACTTATCGGTAAGGTATTCACTGGACGAAACTACTTATAATGCATGACGAGTCGATCCTTTTTGTTTTTTTTAATATCTTTTTTGCCAAGTTTTGGATTGGATAAGGATGTTTGAACCTGTTTGAACGTGAGTTTCGATCCATTCGATCGAAACTCATACTCTCTCTCTCTGTCTAAGAGTCCTGTAAGGTCTAAAGGAAATAAAGCACTTTGATTTTGATTTTTTTGATTTTGACTCAATCTCGTCATCATAGAAGAAGTTCTAAGAAATGTTGAAACTATCTTAAGTTATGTATCGCGGGTCCAATTATGCTACCTATGCTTCGATCGATAGGTTCAGCGTAAATACCATTATAATATTATCTGGAACAGCGGTTGTTATTCGGCAGGGGCCGAAGCATGGGGTCTAATAATGTTCTGGGCACTGAAATTAAAGAGCATTTTACACAAGACACTAACAAAAAATACTGTACAATAATTTTACGGACTGTTATATTTTTTGCCATAAATAGTGCGTGCAAAGCCGTGAGCAGCTACAAGTTTAAACATTAGTTGTCTGGCTACGGAGCCGATTTAGTTCTCGTTAAAAACCCACAAACCCTTTACACTGATTTTTATTATTATGCGTTCCCCTCGTTTTCCCTACCTGATAGCCAGAAACAGATAAGCCAGAAAACATAATGAGATCCTATTTCGACTCATAAAATCAGTATTTCCTGACTGGAGCCATTCAAAGTAACGATGGACTACGAAACGGCTGCAATGAAAGCAGTGGCCAAAGTATATAATGGCATCGAAGTAAGTTTATAAGTTTTAGTACACCAAGTTTTGTCTAAAATTAATTCGATAGTTATTCCGTGAATATAAAGAACGAGTGATATGACCTCGCTGTGTCTTTACTTCAGTTCCGTTCACGGCCGATGGAATATGATGATTACTTGATCGGAACCAGTTCCGTAAAAGTAAATTAATAGCCACGATCGTAACCAGTTCCGTACAAGTAATTTAAAAGCCTCGTATGGAACCAGTTCTGAAACTCCGGTTCTGTAGACGGCTGAAGCGAAAGGTTCAAACCCCTCGGTTGAGAGTACTTGACGAATCTTGTTTTCTCTTATATTATATTGATTTCAAGTATTTTGATTATCCGAATAACAATAACAGAAGTCTCGTATTCAATAAAATCACCGCATAATTTCCGGAGGTTAAAATTGCCCCCGTTGAATAGAATAGAATAGAATAAAACAGGTCGCATGACTCATCGATAGACTGTTTCTTTCTCTCTGGTTTTTGTCATTCAGTCTGATGTCTATACAAAAACTAAAATGTATTTCATCTTAAAACCAAAGAATATTATAAATTAAGACAATTACTGGGTATGGTAATGTAAACCTGAAACATTATTAAATATTATTTTTGTTACTAAACTGGTTGGTTGTGTCAGATAATAATAAATAGTTGAGTTAGCTTTACTCGGACTAATTTAAATTTCACAGAACAAAACTAGCTTTCAAACATTATTATTCGAATAAATTTTTCCTTCCAAGATCAAGAAATATTTCTAAGAATAATTTTGTCTAAACAAGGTCGAAAGGTCACCGTCGCCGCCAGCCATTATTATATTTCAATGTGTAATGCTGAGCCGTCAACTTATCTACTCGTAAATGATTAATGTTTTGATATCACAGTCTATTTTGTTTAGATATTGTTTCATCTAAATATCTATTCAGTATCTTATTTATTTACTAACGAATTAATATATACTAATATTATAAAGAGGAAAGATTTGATTGTTTATTTGTATGTTTGTTTGTTTGAATTGAATAGGCTCCGAAACTACTGGACCAATTTGAAAAAATATTTTACCATTAGAATCCAAAATTTTCCGTGACATAGGCTATATTACATATTCTGCATATTTTTGTATACCTATATTTTCTTGTGTGAGCCAAAATAAACGTTTTTCTTTCTTTCTTTCTTTCTTTCAATATAATATTTTCAAAAAAGTTAGGGATCCGCATGAAAAATTCAATAATTGAACCGTGCGCTGTATATTCAACCTCTTTTTCTAATATGGCGAGTCATAATAGAGAAAGGGGTTGAATATATAGCGCACGGTGCTTGCTTTTTCTTTACGGCCAGTGTCAGTTATGGAGTGTCGAGTCTATGTCAAAAACTCCAATGCTGTTAAAAAAGGTAAGGGATCTGTATGAAAACTGTGAAACCCATCGTGTAAGTGTGTATAATTTCAGAAAGAACAATGGCAGGTCTCCATACTAAGAATTGTCTGGGATCAAATTGAAGCGTCCCGTTATGAAAAAAATGTTAAAATATTGGGCGTTAGCTCCAGAATCTATAAATGAGACTATTTTCTTTGGGGAAAGCCGGAAAAAAAAGATTTCAGTGTTTGAATTTTTTGGTTATGAATGAACATCAAACAATATTTGTCTATAAAACATCGCAGATTGAAATCAAATCATAAAGAAATGGATAATGTGGTTTGGTCTTGGGTTTGGTCTTATCAATTAGACCACGCCACCTTAAATATTCGAAATGAGAAATGATAAACAAAATGAGCAAAACAAATTCTAAACTTCTTGTATGTTTACGAAAGCTAGGCGTGTATTAAAAAAAATGTACCTACCTACTTGCCCCGTAAACACAAAAAAAAACTGAGGATTTTAATAAATACCTAATGTTGGATAATCCACACAGCATCATCTAGCCCGAAGCTAAGCAGAGGTTGTGTTATGTTATGAGTTCCTACTAGATAACTTATATAGGTACTTAAAACAATATATATAGGTATACCCATGGATTTATGAAAAGTACGGATAGAATCCTGTCAAATCAAACTTGAATCTTAGCAATGGCGGATTGACATTGAGTGTCAGTGTATAGAGAGTTGCCAACAGAAGAAAAAATTACCCATAATTTTTATAAATATTCTTCGTAATAATTGTTCACTTATTAATATGAATATGTAAAATTATAATGAATCATTTTAGGTACTGCTTTAGCCACGGTAATCGTGATTATTAGACCTACTTTTTATAATTTTCAATTTACGTCAGCGCTTTATGGTGCTAACTGCAGTGAATTTTAATGTCCCACAAGAACGGAACAGAACACTTTACTTTCCCGGGTTTAAATAGTAACTATGCTAATCGAAGAAATTTCAACAAAATCTGTTCAGGCCTCTGAGTGTGTGTGCAGAAGTAACAAAGATAAAAACATCCATAACACAAGCTCTGCTTAGCTTGGGGCTAGATGATGCTGTGTGGATTGTCTGGCATTATTTATTATTTATTTTATTATTATTTATCCAAAGTCTCATTCCATGTCTAATTTTAGTTTGAATAAATTATTCTTTGTGCCTATTAACTGGCTGACAACATTTTCTGCCTACGGCTTCGCATACATTGTTCCTATGGAAATGCCTAACCAATATAATATAAAAAAAAATATAATTATTTAAATGTACATTTGCAGCCATATCTTATTATGATTGTTACTGGGAAGATCAATGAAATGTTATGTGGAAAATATACATTATTCTCATATTCATTGTTTATTGATACATTCTAAATAAAAATTTATGTATTATATAATATAATGCCCGCATGCTTTGACATGAAAAATCTTCATGCACTTGATTTATTGGGCTTCAAATTATTTTAATTATGAGATTCTCTGATTATGCGAATTCAATTTAACTTCCAATTTTCGTCACCCGGAAATCTGAAAAAATATTGACTTTTAGTTATGCCCCACGGCTATCATTAATCTCGTTATAACATCTGCGTAGCATGATCGTCACTTAAAGTATTATCCAAATGGGTTCAGCTATTTTGGAGGTTAGCTCAAATAAAAAACAAACATATTTCGAAATTCGTATTGTATAGATATTACAAACTGAAATTCAATATCCTAATTATATTTCAAATACTTAATACATATTATTTTATAGGTATAACCAGGATGATAAAGAAATGCCTATAAACCTGATTCATAATTTAAAGTCAATAAAATATTAGAATTAAAACATTTTTAATATCCTCCCACACTTACTGGAAAATTTACATGTTTACATGTTGGCAGCACTGGCGAGATTTTGTGCTTGTAGTTTGATCTATATGTTGATAATAATTTTGCGTCAAATCGATAAAATAAGTTGGTGATATAAGAAATTTATCTACGAAATGTGATCCGGTGTTTTTTATTGACAAACCCATTGTGACTTTTGCAACATCTGACCACACAAGACGGCGTTTTCCGTTTATTTTGGTTTGTTTACAATAGAGTTCATCAGTTGGTGTCTATAGCTGTAATGGCGATGGCCAGCATACTATTTGATTGATTGGCATGCTTGCTTGATTGGAGTGCTTCATTTTATTTTGTTCTGATACTCCTTCCGAACTTATTTATAGTTTCATGGGTATACCTACATTAATAGATATTTTTTTATTTTACATAGAAAATGCCCATGCACTAGCCAGACACAGGGCAGTATCAATCAAATCAGTCCATAAACAGTCCAGGTCGGGTGTAAATACGTATGTAAATACGTCGCCTGTGGCTTCCGTAATTCGGGTAAAAATAAATAGAAAACCAAAATATAAACACAAAACAGAGCAGAGATGAAAAACGCCGAAGTCTCGGAAGGATTCTGTCAAAGAGAATAAAACCACTACGTTCTAGATTCTGAGGCGTCTTGACAGAGGTCTTGACAGACAACTGCTGACAACATGACACTATCAAAGACAAATCAAAGACAAATGATACATTGCATTCAATAATTGTACCCTACCTTACTACTAATAAAATGGTAACATTTCGAATGTACCTAATTCGAATATCATTTGATAAGCTTTTAAATATCATAAAATAACTCCGGCCTTTACGAGAAGGTGTGAATAATTGAAAAATCGTAGAAAATTTATTAAATTTGATTCATATACATCAGATCCATGGACGCAAAAAAAAGTCCAGACCAAATTCTGCCATTGTTCTTTTTGTTTCATACCCGTGCGAAGCCGGGGCGGACCGCTTGTCTTTAAATATGTCTATATTCTCTCCTATTCTAACACTATGATAGTTACTAACTAATATGTCTGAAATAAGTTAATAGTATTATCGAGAATCACTATGCACTTGATATTAATTTAATTTTAGCAGTACTACTAAAGCTTGAGACAACTTGTCAGTTTTACGCTCGGGACCGAAGTGGCCGCTTTTTAGCTGGTGATTTTCCATCATAGCTCGTTGGCGGCAAATATCGCAACTTCCACGCGATTGGACGTGCCTCTTATTGGCTAGCGAGTCTCGTCTAATCGTGTTTTACAAAAATGGTGTTGCCAGGCGCTATTAGTGTTACCAAACTAACTGAAGTAATACTTGACAACTTCAAAAACGATGACAGGTGCCTATAATTATTGGCCATGTACCAAAAGTCACGACATTCGGCCATACGACATCGTACGATCCTCCCGGCGTGCGATCAAAATTTACTTACATTTCTAATAGTAAATACTTTTCAAGCGATCAGAAACCGAAATATCAGAATTTCAATTTAATTATAAAATGAACCTAATATATATTTTGTCACTAGTTTTTGAACAATGGACAACAATGAAATAAAAAGCCGTTCCATTTTAGGAATTGAAATTACTTAAAGCGGAGTATTGACTATCAACACTCTGGCTGTGTGAATTTATCAACTTACTTTAGAAATCAAATTTTTATAACTTGATCAATAAATCTGCTCTCCGTTTCGCAAATCAGGCATTGCAAATCTCAAATCTGGATTATTCAATTATCACGACATTCGGTTTTATTAAGTTATTGGTTAAACATTCAGATCAATTAAGACTACAAACTTCAATTTAATTAAGATTGCAACCTTTTTCAATATTTAGTATAATAATTCACGATGGTCCGTATACAATTGAAGAAATAAGATTGTAAAGCTGTATATCTCACCCGAGTGCAGAACTGTGAATATATTAGGGAAACCATCTGCACGTTATAAAAAGTAATGCAATATAATATTATAGGCTATTATTCTATCATCCACTGATAGTATTAAAGTACCGTTTAAGATTAAAGTCTTAGAGATAGATACCTACTCGTATTAATGAACTTTGGATTATTGTTACCAGGTTTGAATTCTGAGTTCTGAGTGATGCCTCGGAGATGAAATAATTAAGCTTTCAATACCTTATTTGCTGCAACTTCCTTCGGCCTTGTTGTGCAAGAACTCCTTTCGCCCATCCTGAATCTCAGTATAATATGCATCGTCAATGTCCTCCACAGCCTAGCGGACCCGACTTGTTCTAATTCTGCTCGACTTGTTCTAATTCTGCTCGACTTGCTCTAATTCTGCTCGACTTGCTCTAATTCTGCTCGACTTGCTCTAATTCTGCTCGACTTGCTCTAATTCTGCTCGACTTGCTCTAACTCTGCTCTAACTAGTTGCACTAACTCTGCTCGACTTGCACTAACTCTGCTCGACTTGCACTAACTCTGCTCGACTTGCACTAACTCTGCTCGACTTTTATCAATTGCTTTTAATTTGTACTCGTCATTTACTAAATTTAGTCGACTTTTGCAAACAGTGCTCGATGTTAAATAATTGTGCTGAATTAGTGCTTGACATTTATCAATTGTTTTTAATTTGTACTCGACATTTACTAAATGTAGTCGACTTTTGCAAACTGTGCTCGATGTTAAATAATTGTGCTGAATTAGTACTCAACGTTTATCTATTGTTTTTAATTTGTACTCGACTTTTACTAGTTGTAGGTGACTTTTGCATAATGCGCTCGATGTTAAATAATTGTGCTGAATTAGTGCTCGACATTTATCAATTGTTTTTAATTTGTACTCGACTTTTACTACTTGTAGGTGACTTTTGCAAACTGCGCTCGATGTTAAATAATTGTGCCGAATTAGTGCTCGACATTTATCAATTGTATTTAATTTGTACTCGACATTTACTAAATTTAGTCGACTTTTGCAAACTGTGCTCGATGTTAAATAATTGTGCTTGACTTTTACTATTTGGGCGCCGAGTTTGCTTAGCCCATGACATATACAGCCACATTATCTTATAATATATATACTTGGCATACTTAGCCTGCGCGTGACATAAATAGTCACTTAAACTGATTACAATATTGTACTCTTGGCATACTTAGCCTGCGGTCACATACATAGCCGCATAATCTGATTATTGCACACTTGGCAATTGAACACACTTGGTTACTGCTCATTTGGAAACTAAACGCAAATGGTTTTCCAAGACACTGATTATTGCACACTTGGCAATTGAACACACTTGGTTACTGCCTATTTCAAAACTAAACGCAAATGGTTTTCTAAGGCACTGATTATTGCACGCTTGTCAATTGAACACACTTGGTTACTGCTCATTTCGAAACTAAACGCAAATGGTTTTCTAAGTCACTGATTATTGCACGCTTATCAATTGAACACACTTGGTGACTGCTCATTTCGAAACTAAACGCAAATGGTTTTCTAAGGCACTGATTACTGAACGCTTGTCAATTGAACATACTTGGTTACAGCTCATTTGGAAACTAAACGCAAATGGATTTCCAAGACACTGATTATAGCAAACTTTGCAATAGAACACTTTGTTAATGCTCTTTTGGAAACTAAACGCAAATGGTTATCTAAGACACTTATTATTGCACATTTTGCAATGGATCAAACAATGGCAAATGGTGATATCATAAAAACAATACTATTAATGATTCAAAGTTCTTGGCCACGCAACACTTTACGCTCATGAAATTCCAAACACATGGTGAAAACTTAGAACCACACGATTACCAGCAGCTACAAAATCTTTCTGTCAGAGAGTAGCCCTGATCAGATCAGATTCCTGCAACCACCGACAATCGTACAGTGACACAATATGCTAACACGATTAGAGAGTAGCTCCAACCACGCATTAGGCACATTTTGCCTGGATTAGCAATCAACACATGAAATACTGTTTATTTTTTTGTACAAAATGATCTGAACATAGCCATTGCAAATCGAAAGGATACATGCACAAACGGATCGTCTCGGTGCAATACCGACCGCTTATCCATAAAATTCCATACGAAATGATTGGCTTGTACAATAACTAAATGAATTTTTATATAAGTACAGGTATCTACCAGCAAACCTTTCCATAAAAAGCGTTATCACGTCTGGATAGTCTCGGTTTATTACCGACCATTCGTGCGAACAGCTATTTCAATTGGAATGTTTGCGGAAAGTACCCGCATTTAAATCAATTAAATTAATCTTGGCAATCTGGCCTAGAAATTTTTCAATATTTTTTTTAAAATACATTACGATGAACTTATCGTCATGAATTTTGATATAAGAACAAATATCTACCAGAAATCTTTTCCATAAAAAGCGTTATCATCACGTCTGGATAGTCTCGGTTTATTACCGACCATTCGTGCGAACAGCTATTTAAATTGGAATATTTTCGGAAGATACCCACATTCAAATCAATTAAATCAGACTAGGCAGTCTGGCCAAGAACTTTATCAATATTTTTCTAAATAATTATGAGGTAATTAACTTAAACATACCTGGGTTCATACCACTTCTGAAATATCGAGAATCACTATGCACTTGATATTAATTTAATTTTAGCAGTAGGTACTACTAAAGCTTGAGACAACTTGTCAGTTTTACGCTCGGGACCGAAGTGGCCGCTTTTTAGCTGGTGATTTTCCATCATAGCTCGTTGGCGGCAAATATCGCAACTTCCACGCGATTGGACGTGCCTCTTATTGGCTAGCGAGTCTCGTCCAATCGTGTTTTACAAAAATGGTGTTGCCAGGCGCTATTAGTGTTACCAAACTAACTGAAGTAATACTTGACAACTTCAAAAACGATGACAGGTGCCTATAATTATTGGCCATGTACCAAAAGTCACGACAGTATTATATTTGATTTATGTAATCATTTATTTTAGTAAGCGCTTCATGGTGTTTTTTTAAGTTGTTGAGGCGATGCATTATATGATGTATTTATGTGTATAGAAATAAAGAAAATACATTTATGTGTTATATCACGAAAGTCGCTCAGATAACCTATCACCCACGTTCTAAAGCTAGATGAGGGTATCCCATGAAGGGCAGTATTTCCAGCTGTAAAGGACACTGCGGCCGCCCGCACAAAGCGCGGGTCGTCAAAGAGACAGCCTGCCGCCTGCGATGCCAACTAGGCTAGCTTTTACGTAATTAATCCGCGGTACGTCGTCACGTGAAGGGTCACGTGAACGGGCGATGATATAGTTTGCTTACTTGATTTGATCATACCTGATTGACGACAAAACGTGTAATTTATAGCTACGACTGAACGAAGACCTGTATGCTTTTAGGGATTATTTTATTTTAATTTGATTAGAATTTATGACCCGCATCTAAGGTGAGATTGTTTCGCTGGCTAACATATCTGTTACTATCTTATGCAATACGTTGACGAGTCCTCGAGACTACAATACTGCATCGTTACGGCAATTTCTAGAGAGTCATATTAGGTATCATTCTCTGGCTTGTGGCTTGAACACAACATAGACTAATGAAAGAAATAAAGAAATAGTTTATTAGACAAAACCTACAAAATACACACATAGAAAGTTATTACAATATTATTGGAAAATAGAACAATACACTAAGGCAAACACAGAGAGGCTACTGAAGTACGAACTATGAACTATAGGTACAATAAAATCACAATTAAACAGTGGGTACTAAGCAGCTCATCTGTGGACAGGAAGACAGAGGGTATGTATGTAGGCAATGTCTAACAGGTCTTGGCTCAGCGTAATGCCCTGACACAAATAGTGGCACTATTGTAAAAGGGCGCTGGTTTTCAGCCAAAACCAGCACGGCAATGACGGGCACGAGTTCAGAAAAGGTGCAGACAAAATCAAGTGTTTGTACAATTTGGTTTCTGAACGAAAAAGAAAAAATACTATGACATTATGTGTGATATTGGACAATGTCACAAACTTTAATCTGCGTTCCAAGAACTTTAGTTGCTCGATTGAGGTCTCCGTAGTCTCGCTTCACAAGCTGAGCGAGCGCTGCGTTGCAAACCAATTCGTCTAATGTGATTTTAGTGGGGCTTAGTGCCGACATTCTGATGATTTTATGGTGTAGCTAATGTCATTCAACGGTTGTTGCAAGCAGACTATTGTAGTTTCGCCTTTAATGTTCTACAACAGTTATTCGCTCTTGAAATGTTTTGAAACTTACGCGATCTGAACACATATCTGCACTCTGTCGTGGTCACGAGATGACTGGCATCTCGTGACCACGACAGAGTGCAAACCTGTTGAAACGTCGAGAAAAGAAGAAGAAGAAAGGAGGAAGAAGAAACGCGATAAATACCCGTTAATTACTAATCATTATTCGCTCTTGAAAGATGTACTATTAAAAATGCGACCATTTGAGTACAACTTAGCATACACGGAAGAGACTGCACGTAATCAAAATACGGTACCGTTTTATTATGCGTTTTGAAACAGAAAAGCAAGTGAGCTAAAGAAAATAATAATGAATTTTATATTTTAAATAAACCAACATTTTACGTTTTTAAGGTTTTCCACTACTGGTTTAGCCTTTTGTCGTACGATATCAAGCGTTAAATCCATATCTGAATCAGATGAACTCATTGTAATACGAACAAAACTCTACAACACGAGGAAGCGTGTTTTATCTTCGCGGACTACACTTTGTAAGATGTTTCCAAGGAACGTTTTGAGTGGAATCGTTACTAAATATAATTATATTATGTCTTTATATTTTCCAATGGATTTACGGAAAGTAACGCCTTAATCTATTATTTATTTAGGTTCTACCCACATTCAATCCATATTGAGGTTTCATTATTATATATTCAGTATTCTTTATGTTTTTGGTTTATATATTTTTCGATCTCGTTTTAAATTAGCCCCTAACATCTGGATAAAGTTTTGTTTAAATACATCCTACGCACCATTTAAAAACTAACAACACCACTCAAATCGCCGTCTTAAAGGTCACCAAAGCCAAATCCCCGGATATCCGTCGGATAAGTCTCCATACCAACCGGATTACCGGTCCCGGCGGTGCCCGGCGATCAACCTACTCGATCTCGAAGTTAAATCAAGTTAAATCTAACGGCTGGATTACGAATCGATTCCATTTTATCGCAACAATATTGTGAGACACGTTTTGATACGTCTTGGGATTTAGCTTTTAAATTGGAAAGGTTTAAAGTTTGGATTTACTACTTTGAAAACATAAACGAGTGAATCAATAGATACTACTATTCAAATTACGAATGCTTAAAATGTTACACTATATAAGTCCGACGGATATAAAAGGTCAAAAGGTAAAAAATACTTACGTAGTAGTAGAAGGATTTGTAAACAAGCCGCCTCAGATAAAAATTTTATCCAAATCGTTTCCCATAACCATTTAATGGTTATGGGTTAGGTACATCTATTATACCAGAACTGCTCTGATTATTGGGTAGACAGGTACAGGTAAGGAATAATCCATACTCTTCGATGGTGGTTTGGTTGTGGCTTATCTACATTGCAAGAGGGAAATCATTATAATAGCTGAAGGTAGCGTTTAAAATCTTGTGTTTATGGGAGATAAAACGAAAATTCTTTATGCATGTCCATTTTCTACCAATAGTAATAGTAATAACATTTTAAAAGATAAGAGTCTATAATTTGTTTGATTTTTGCAATAATTAATTAATAATTTTACTCACAAATATTCAGGAATGGAAAGCTAATTCTTCGCCTAAGAGCTAAAGGTCTGATCACGTGGCTACTTCCCAACGTTTCCACTGCGTTGCAGGGATTGTGACACCACGGGATGTACTCGAAGTTGGAATTCCTTCAAAGTAATGGTAACAACAAACCATATCCGATAAATACCTGTACGATATAGTATGTATATATACTATAGGTTTATATATCGCAAAGATTTTACCTAGATTATTGACTAAAATAGACTCGAAACTTTTGACTAACATAGGACCCTAAGTAATTTTTGTGCTGTCTGAAATTAATGAATTATTTATTTTTTATATATTTCTATTCTTTCTTTTTATTTTACTTTAATCTCATCACGTGAAATTCTTCATTGTTCATAATTGATGTAAAGTATTGCCGATGATCTAGTATTACCATAGTCCCAAAAACGTTCGAACTTAGGTACTCTGGGTATCTATCAGCAGTTGAAACTTGAAAAATCTCTCATTTATATAAATTTATATGATGGAAAAAATAGTGTATGGATTATAAATTGAGAATATCTATAAGTCTATAAGTCTAGCTTGGCCTATGCGACCAGCTCCTTATAGCCCAGCTGCCAATAAACAGTAAGCCGAGCGCCGTCCACTAATCCGAAGAAAGGTGTCTCTGATGCTGGAGAAGTAATTAAGCCAAGCTCCTGAGCTGTGCGGACCCTACTGCCGCTCACGACTTATGGCAACGAGGTATCTACTCACTGGAATTGGCTTGAGGTAGTAACCTACCTCAAAAATGATAATTATAAGAGTTCAATGGGTAAATCTCACTGATACTATGTGGGTTCAAGACGAACCTAAATAAATTTTTAATATATTACGCGCTTTTTATCTACTAGTGCGTACTGATCCTTATAATTTATATTGGACATTACCACTATTTGTGATTTTAGTTATTACGAGCTATGTGAGCATGCTTATTCTGTGCTATTACCAGTAAATCAGTTCTGAATCAGAAAATGTGGTGTATGAGTAAACGAAAAGAACGCCTTGACATTAAGGCACCTCCAGACGTGTGTTGACCAGTTATTTGTTCTGGTCTGTAGCCATTCTTTCAATAACAGAGTAAAGTGTTCGGTAAGCCCTAACAAAGAATATTCGTCGCTGCAATGAGTTTTCGATTCATAATTTGTAAGTCTATGTCTATAAAAATGATATTTTTTTTAGCCAAAGAACCATTTTGACCAACCTAAAGTTGATAAGTAAATAACAGGTGCTTGTTACAAATAATATTGCCCAGATTTCAGATGCCAGATTTTTTTGTGATTGTGTTGGTTACCTAACTTGACTTCGTTACTTAACTTGGAAAAGACTAAACAAAAATAAATAATAATATATATAAGTAAAGTCCGCGTAAATAGTAAACTAAGTCACAGACGCGAGACCGGAGATGACGGGGCTAACTGAGACTTGAGCTCAGTAGATCCCACCTTATTGTACCTAGCGGTGCCTCCTGACACTTTCATAAACAGGGTGTCCCATTTTTTATTGTATAAAAAAGATAATCTTCAATGGTATAAATAAAATAAAATTAAAATAAAATAAAAAGAGCTTTATTTTTCCTTACCAGCTAGTACAAAAAGAATAAAAAATAAGAAGATATTTAAAGATTTAAAATAAACTAACTATCTAAAAAACTATGATTATTTACAATATTAACACTATTTTTCCTCTAGTAAGGACCGCCTGTGGCGGTAAAAGCCTCCTCCAAGCTTTTCCATTCTCTCCTGTCTCTTGCTGTTCTGGTCCATGTGCTCCCGCCACTTGGACACAGGATGGTAAGGCTTCAATGGTATACGGCATGGTCATTAAAACATTTAAAAGCTTTTTTAAAAACTAAATTAAATTGATAAAGTTACTTTATACCGTTCTTTTTCCTAGTTCCTAGTTTATTTATTTATTTATTTACTTTAGTAAATAAATATTTGAATATTTTACTATAAAAACTACCGTAGTTTGAAAAATTCGTCATGAATGTCAGTGAGTTAACTACGAACCTATTTTGTGATTGAAGTACACCAACGTTTCATCAGGGTCAGTGCGGCTTACGTTGTGCCCGTATCGCTTGTGTGCGCTCACTGCGGCGAGTGCGCGCAAAGAACCGTAAGCCCCTTTACAAAAGGAAACTGAAAATATTACTTAAGCTGTGGGATGATTAAAGATATGAACCTCATGACATTATTTTTAATGCTTCTTTTTGCATAAAAAGTAAAAACCTCCAATCGCAGAAGTTTGTGAGGTAACGATAAAAGTCTTCTGTTTCCAGACAAAATCTGTTCAGATTAAAATGATAGCTGCAGCAAAAGTTAAACAATTGCTAAGCTCTGACTTCAATATCCGGAAAACCGACGGAACTTATTCTGTCTACCTCGTCTGCAATATTAGTTTGTTAATTCAATGTTCAGAGATCGCAGAGGCAGGCTGTTTGTACGATTGAGGTTATTGAAGTTTCACTTGTATAAAGTTAACATAGGTATCCCTTAACAAAGACAGAATCCGTTCCCAGTAAATTTTAATTGCATTTTTGAATAATATCAGCTTGAGCTGTATTCTCCAAATTCTTAAGTTAAAAGTTAAAAGTCTTACGCTTTTTTAGGCTCCATTAGCGCATGGGAACTTTGAACTCGTTTTAGCTGGAATCGGTTTTAATAGTAAGCACTCGCACAATAAGTTTTGTTTTTCTTATTTAAGTGAACTTTAATTATGTTCTTTTTGAAAATAAAGAATTTATAAACTGAAGTTGCCGTGTGGTGCCGGCATAGAATTTCACCATCCCTACTCTTAATTTTATTTATTAATCAATGAGGTAAACCAGAAAATAGGTTCCACGAAATGTCCTTTGACAAGGAATTGAGATCAAATAAGTAAATTCCGGTATATTTTCCATTTAATTTGATGGAACTTGAATATTTTACTGGTAATATTATTATTATAAAATAATCTTGAAATGAGCTAAAATTAGAGTATTTACTTAAAGATCTACTCACCGATCCTAGAAGATCAGAGTCTGCTTTTAATAAAACGTAAATAGCAATAATATATTACCTTCAATTAAATTTTGATTTCCAAAAAGAAACTCAAATTACTGCCATAAAAGTTGTTTGAATAGATATTTTCTAAATGCAAAGTTCTGTTCTATAGGATTTTTTTAAATATAATAAATAAAATAAAAATATTTTATTTCGAATAACCAGGATCCATATTTTTTTAGTAAAAAATTACATAGAAACTACTTAAAACTAATGTTAGTAAGAATGACACACAAAACACAACGAAAACATCACACTACACCTATAACCTATGTACAAAACATAACCACATAGGAGAGGAGATCCTATCAGCAATAGTTTTCGTGCTATCCCGGACTCGGCGCATCAGGGAGGCGGTCTTTTTTAAAGCCTAACATAACATCACTACATTAACGTAGAAGGTTAAGTTCTTTTGAGCCTTCTCACGATGTTCGTGTTGTCAGGGAGCTGGATCGCCTCTACTGTTCGTGTTTGCAAAACTGCGAAAGTTGTTCTATATTCTCTTATAGTGTGGAGAAGCTTTACCAACCAGCTGCGAACTATTAGTACAGATCCTATTCGCTTATTTATCGCGACATAGTATCACGTTGGCGCTTCGTTGACAGCTTGTCCTTTTTTCCGCTACCAAGGCATGCGTGTGTGGTGGCCTTAGCAGGTTCGCGCCGCCATCGCACCGCGTTCGTAACGCTAATTTTTGCGATCCGCTCGCAAGTGTGGAACAGCTTTTAGTTTAGGGATAGCGCAGGAAATAGTAAACGTCGCGCTCTCGTTGTGCTGTTTACAGTATTGTCAAGAAGAATAGGCATGATGAAAGATTTTGAAAAACTGTTTCATTGTATTCCGAAATACATATTATTACAATAAATTTAAAAAAAATCAGAAATTAAAGATTTAGTAGTAAAATATAACAATTTATTCTTTTAATATAAAATGCGCGCCAAAACGCTTGTCGGTGTCATGACGTCGCTTGTGACGTCATATTTGCAAAAAGTAAACGTAAACTCTAGGCTTTCACTGAATAATGTTGTTATTCTGTGTTATTAAATATGAATTCGAAGTGAATAATTTGTGTGCGATCCCTAAGTATAAATAATACATCAATAATAAATATTATTAAGTTATTTGTGTTCGTTCCGCGAAAAGAAAACCATACGAGACAAGTAAAGGCGGGATTCAACAGCGATATTGCCTTTATTTTTGTGAAGGTCTCTTTGACGTAAGTTTTTATTTTGTTTTGTAGGAGTTTTAAAACCGTATGTGGTATGTAGTGATCTGGTTTGAGGTCTATATTTCATAGGTACTTACTAAAAAATAATTTTTAGACGTTTATTTATCAAACAAAGTCCACAGCTCTTAAATCCAATGAACACAAATTTTATAATGTAACTTACAACCAAAACAGTGTTTACATTTTATGTACCTACTTAATCTGAAATTGACTGGCACTAAAATTTAAACAGAGTAGACCAAAAATAATAAAGGGTAAAAAATAGAGATCAGGTTTAGTATCGCATCACTGTGATCTTATTAGGTATATTATTCAAATTACAGGTGCCAAATGATGTAAAATATTATTCTGCTTTCAGCAGCGCCCTCTGCAGAACAACTCCACCGAACTGCGATCCCAACCCGCATGCCCAGCGTGGGGATTACGGGCCTTAATAACCCCCAAATGATGAATAATGCCATCTGTGGCATTTATGGGAGGCCTATGTCCAGCAGTGGACTATTATAGGCTGGTGATTGATGTGATGTGATATAATATATCATTTGATGAGATCGGTTTAACAAGTCATCATTAACAAGTCGAATATAGGCAAATGATTGCTATTGCGTTAGTAAATCCTTGTTCCATCGCGACTCGATTTAATTGCACCACTAAACTGAACTCGGTGAAAATAAAATTGAATTGTGCATAATATTACAGATAACCAATGCTTCTAAGGAAACAAGATGCTTGTGTTACAAATATGACGTCATTCGCTCTGATTGGTGTTCAACCTAACATCGTAGTTTTATTTTATTAAAAATACTATCAATCTCACTTATAGTAAAAAAGTAATGGGTGTTAGTATTCCATGACCCATGTTTTATTTAAGAAACAAATCGTTTTAGTGATTTTAGTTACTGTCATCATGCCTATTCCATTCACTTTTATAATGTGGTATTATCTTTGAATTTCATAGCTTTTATATCAGGCGGTAGTTTATTGAAAGAGTGACGTCACAATGTTTCATGTTCAATTGTTCAATTTGGATAAATCAAGGCGGTTGGCTTTTTCATATCTTAGAGTGAAGAGAACTAAAAATTTTACCATAGAGAAAATCAATGCGATATAAGCCGCAATAAAGTTATTGAAAATTCAAAATCTTCTTACAAGCCAAATCGAGTGTTTATTCCAATTAGCACTCACATATTTTAAGATTAAGACTTCCAATATGTAGACTGAGACCCATGTCAGTTTTCTCAATTTTCTAAAAATATCACGACAAGACTATATTGGGCCATACATAAAACAGAATGAGAACTTCTTACTTCTTAGTTATTTTCATAGGGTTGGATTACATTTAGAAACGTGAGTGTGAGAATTAGTTTAAATACAAACTGACAGTCAAAAACTCATGCTTAGGTTACAGTTATTTTTAAAGTTGCACTGAACCGGTCCGCTCCGGTCTGAACTACTTTGCAAGGAAAAGTTAATTCTCGAGTTATGTTGCAACATTCCATTTAAGTTAGCCTTTTCTGTTGTGTGTTCTTGTGAAGAATAACTGCACACATTTCAAGAAATATTTACTGAGCATATACAAATAAATATTAATTTGAACAAGGGTATGCTTGGTATGATGGTAGCATCAAAATTTTTGCTAACTTGTAGAAAAGTATTAGTGCTATGTACGTGTTTGCTAGCTAATAGCGGCTACGTAGTAGCAAGCTATGGTTGCTACGTCGTAGCAAGCTACGGTGGCTACATCGTAGAAAGCTACGGTTGCAATGTCGTAGCTAGCTACGGTGGCTACGTTGTAGCAAGCTACTGTGGCTACGTCGTAGCAAGCTACGGTGGCTACGGTCCTACGCTTACGCTTCGGTTTTGTCTAAACAAGGATATTGTATGATTACATTCTTGTTGGGAACAGTTTGTCGATTACTATTTATTTTACAAGGGCACTATTTGTTTAAACGCGATCCCTCCAGCCACCGCTCGCCTACTGTACCGTTTAAGCATTATAGCCCTCCTCTCTTATTAATGGCTTCTTCTTATATTGATTCACTTTGTTAAGGTATAAAGGGGTTGGCAGAATAACCAACTGTCTATTTCCACCCGGAATCAGTGACGAGTGCCCAAGCTTACAGTTGAAGCCCTCTCGAAATTGTTTCGAAAGGTCAGTCAAAAAATAACCTCAGTAAAGCGTATTCAGCGGAATATCTCGCAAACGAGATGATTAAGGCCGTTAGAACGGACAAATGAAAAGTAGAAAGGCATTTTCATTTGATTGTATTCTGTTATACTAAAAAATCCAGTGAAATCTCGTTTACTCGCCCTTGGCAAGTTGAAGGAATTGCAAGATTTTATTTCTTTAATTCGGACACAATTGGAAATGTCTTGTCTAGTTTCCTTCAATTTCATCAAGCATTTGTTTGTCCTTCTATTATAGAAGTAGGTATATATGACAGACGTGTATCGCTGCAATATAGCTATAAATCAGTGTTTGCTTATAGAGCAATATTATCACTGAGCTATCACCCATTTAATACTTGCAACACATACATATTTCTGTAAGATTTACAGTACTTTTTATCGTAGGGCTCAAGAGGCGTTAGCATAAGTGTAAGAGATGTCTATCTGTTTAGTACATTTAAATTTTCTCACTACTACTGAAACCTATATGTGTAGCAGTATGTAAGTGTAACAAATGAGAAATTTATTTACTTACATAATACGCTTATTTTCTTAACACACTCCGCCGAGCCTCGGCAGTGAAAGCCTTATTGCCATTTTGTTTATAACTCCATTAATAGAAACGATCACCCATTCTACCGCGGTCATACTCTCCGGCAGCCCGCCCTGGAAGCACTCCTCCAGTCGTTGAAAGCACTCCGCCCTACGTAATTGTCACGTTGGTTACTGCGCCCTGCGGCGCCCTACGCCCTACTGCCCACGGCTCCGGGTTCTCAGGAAACGAGACAGGGCACTCTTTGAACTTTATCTACGGATCAAAGTTATGAGGTTAGAATTAAGATAATATTTTCATAAAAATCCCTTGATTCTAACCTTGTTTTTGTTTCTAATGTTATTGTCTTTTTATTTCAAATACAAATACAGAGAAAACAAGAAACGAAAATCTCATTAAACATCATAATGTAGGTGTGCGTTTTACGAATAAGATCAAGGTTTATACGTTGGGTTGTTGGAAGTAAATAATAATTTAGTATTATTATCTGTTAAATTTAAATTTTAAGCTTTCAAATACACATCTAACAAGCAATGTTATCATAACTGTATATTACGGAAGAGCGGAACCCTCTAACACAGGTATCTCTATACTTAAAAGAGTGTTCCAAGCCCATGCAATGTATATTAGTTTAAGATTACTTAAATAAATATTTTTATATGTATTTTTGTAAATAATGTTGGACAATCTATCACAGCATCATCTATCCCCAAGCTAAGCAGAGCTTGTATTATGGGCACTAGATGACTGATATCTATACTAATATTATAAAGAGGAAAGATTTGATTGTTTGTTTGTTTGTTTGAATTGAATAGGCTCCGAAACTACTGGACCGATTTGAAAAATTCTTTCACCATTAGAATCCTACATTTTCCGTGATGAACATAGGCTATATAATATTTTCAAAAAAGTTAGGGATCCGCATGAAAAATTCAATAATTGAACCGTGCGCTGTATATTCAACCTCTTTTTCTATTATGGCGCGTCAGAATAGAAAAAGAGGTTGTGCACTGTGCTTGCTTTTTCTCTATGGCCAGTGTCAGTTATGGAGTGTCGAGTCAATGTCAAAAATCCCAATGCTGTTAGAAAAAGTAAGGGATCCGTATGAAAACTGTGAAACCCATCGTGTTATTGTGTATAATTTCTGAAATTTTTGTTTAATACCCGTGCGAAGCCGGAGCGGGCCGCTAGTACATAATAAAATGGATTACATAGCACACCCTGAACAAATATCTGCAGATCATACATATAAACATTTGTCCCGAGGTGGGAATCAAACTCACAACCTTCTGCGCCGCAGGTGGACCTTCGTACATCGTGCCACAGAAGCCGTCAAGTGGAGTGAATTAACTTAAAACGTCATCTCGATTATTATTTATACCGGTTTACTGAACCTCGTGCAGAAACACTTCGCGGCAGCGATTACTTCAATGATGGTATAAGGTACCCTAACCTCAAAAATTGGCGTTTTGTAAATTCCTTCCTACTATTACTTTATTAAACGCATGGATTGCATAATTTGAGTAAATTAAACACTAAGTTCCGTACAAACATCAATAGGGTTTCCCAAACGTCTCGCAAGGTCTGTGACCGCCGCAGATCAAGTTAAATTAATATGTATAGAAACCTCGCGACAACTTAGATGGCCTCGCGCGTTCTGAACCGGTTGTTTGATGAGTGGCGTGCTTGTTATAACTATAGCTCTCACTAAGTTGTTCTATTCCGTGCACTGGGTACTTACTCCATGACCGTGCATTACTAGTGGAACCATAAAAATAAATATATTTTGCAATTTTGAACTTTTTACATAGGTTTTATCTATGGTTAGATACTGTATTTTCCTTTGAGTTCCTCAATATTATCATGAATTGCCACACTACCTCAGTTCACAACACTTCGTCCGTATTGTGCGACCTTCAAAGGAGTCTGTAGTACTGAATCATATAGTCGGTAGCATTTTTCAGTACATTTTACCGGAAAGCAACATATTTCAGAAATATCAAGTGATGGAGAATCGTGTACATATTTCCGACGAAAAATGTTTCCTTTAGCAGAGACTAGCAGCTCGGATCGGTGAGCAGAAAAAATACAAGTTCTCATATTGAAAACGAGTTTCTCGCTTTGCTGGGCATTTCTCTGCAGGGTGTAGACATTTTAGGTACAGGATATGATTTCACGAATTTTCAGATTTAAATAATTTAATATTAAACGAACTCCGAATCTTCGAAGCTACTAAAATACTCACTGCAAATCCCTTTAGGACAAAGTTGTATTCAGACAGACAGACACAGGCATGTCTTTTTACAAAAACATAAAATTAACTTGTCCATTGAAAATACTACGTATTTAAAAGGCGTATGAAAGTTAAATCGAAAATATAAAAATAAATTCCATTAGAATCTCAGACGCGATCGCTCTAATAACTTAGTTCACGCTTTAAGGCAGATAATAAGAAAACTTTCTATTCTGTGAAACTTTTAATATCGAAATAAGAATAAATTGTTAAGTAAGTAACTACTACTATACTTTGTTAAAACTTTCACTAATTTTAAGTCAGGCTGATATTGATGAACAAACGAAGATTTCAGTAGCAACTTGGGTGGTTTCGCTGTAAGTTGCAATAGTCACTTCGAGTGAACAGATTTGTAAAATTTGGGGGGGGGGGGGGGGCGCAGGAAGTTGAAATCCATCCATTTAATAAGGTGTGGGGAATTAAGGGATTCCCCCACAAAAAAAATGGAGGAGTATCGTCTTGAACTTGGCACGTCTGATCTTTACTTGTAACGAAGCCGTCGCGGAACTAATAAGATGACTCCAGCGGAGCATCGTGGACAGAGACACGCGACAACCTTGGAACTGATCCAAGCGCCGAGCTGGCTGTGGTGACACTACACTGAGATGTCTGGAGCGTGGTACCACAAAAGACCACCCTAGGTTTAAGATGCCATGAGTTCAGCGATGCACTAGGTGTGACCTGAGATTATGAGTGCGAAGATATCACTATTTTGATGATTATATAATAAAACAGATATAATAAAACTATGAAATAATTGTCCTCACATTGGCTTCATACTAAAGTAATTTTAAACTTCATATCGGTTATTCGTTCAGAACAACTACAAACATACACACTTAGTCGTAAGATATTTAGCATAATCGACAAAAAATTTATCTAGCAGAATATTTTGACTCACTGAGTCAAACGAGATCAAACGAAGGTTGATATAATTAAACTAATAATTTTAAATAACAAGCCACAATTAAAAACACATTTTGTTGTGTGCATACGATCATGTATAAAAACATTTAAATTCAATAGTTATATCCAACTATCCCTTGTCCATGAAATATACCGATATATGATCTCTACATTCAAAACTTTTTTAGACTTTGTTTTAACATAAAATACTGTCAAATTCTTTAACAGTCCTAGTTAATTTTGTAATTTTTTATCAAAATATGAATCCTGTTGAGCTTTACATTAAGTTAAATATGTACAGACAGAAGCATTCATTGGTAACCCCCCTAATAGCTAAAGTTTACATTGCAAATCACTGTACGATTTACAAATCTTTTACTCAAATACTGAGAAACAAAAACGTAACACCCAGTGGGAATCGAACCAGACATCAAATCGCTCACATGACAAGTAATGCACGCACCAACCAACTAAACCAACGAACCAGTTATCAGAGCGTCGAAATTTTATGTTATTAGTGTTCGACAGCGGATTTTTATTTATGAGATCTCTTTACACTGGATAAGAAAAAAAAGAAGTATTTGAGGGTAGATTTAAATATAATCTTGGTGAATAATGAAAAGGTCACTAGCCATACTCAATTCTAGTCTTGACTTACTGGTTTGAATCATAAATGAATTGAAGAATATTGAAGGAAATTATGCAAATTAAGAATTTTGTGAGAACTAAGATCGCGGTGCTATTCGAACAGCAAATGAGTAATCAGGAGATTGCTCGTTAGCTTTGAATTACGGTAAGTTATCAACTTATTATTCTTGTGTCATAATCATTACGAAACAAATACATATTTTTTTAGTAAAACCTTGTTATCTTTAACTTCATTTAAGAATTGATTTGTTGTCTTACAGATAAAAACCGTGCGCTTAAGTGTAATGTGGGGATGTGAATGTAAGAAGCAATGGCAGATAAACAACAGGAGTCTATTACAAGTCAGTGAAGGCGCCACAATAATATTGTTGACATTCAGACTAGTTCGCCTTTTGCATCCACTCGTTCTACTGCTCAACAATATTTGATATCAACATCAACAGAAGGCATTTGCATGCTGCTGATATACTTACACAATTATCGAGCAGCAAAAATAGGACTGTCTGCTGAACTCCGTCGTAGGGCATGAATAACTTTAGGTAAGTGATAATACTGATAATTCTCAACAAATTCGAACACCTTTATCTATGATTATTTCATCATAATAATGATATTTTTAACAAGTTAGTATTTACACGAACTAAATTAACATTATAACAGTTGACTTTTTTTTCTTTTTAGGTTTTGGAGATGGATATACTCTATGGGTCCTGGAGAAATAGTAAAAATAACTGGACGCATGAATGACGAGCTTGAAAGTGTTGAAGGTTACTACGCGGATCGCGTAGGTATCCAGAAGCCCAAATTTATTTTGTCCATGATAATTGTGCAGTGTATCGTACGCGGATGGTTTCTCAAGAGTTGTTCATCTCTACAAGGCATTACTGTTATTTCTTGGACATCTAAAAGTTCGGACCTAAATCCGATAGAAAATATGTGGGGTCAAATGGTTTTAAATTGAGATCCGATCCGTTAGCCCTTAAGCTATTAAGCGATAAGTATCACTAAATATAAAGGTCGATAAATATCACTACCTACTAAACCCTAATGTAATTTTACCTTTTAACATTGTCAGAAAAACTCCATTTGACCTCATTTATTTTCAAAACTACCTGATTATTTAGTATTCCATGATTTACACGAGATCCAAATTGTTTAATTCATTAGATTAGCAAAGTAAACGAAAATCTAATGAAAACATGTGTATTCTCGAGCACTAAATCAAAAATGGAATATTATTTTTCAGGATAGGAAGCTATTTGTAAGTAGGCTAAATAATAAAATAAAACATTAACTAAATTTTTTGTGTTGTTGTTTGTGTAGGCAAATTTTTGAAAAAAATAAACGTAATTGTTTACCTGAAATTATTATTATTGTTTTATTTTATCAATTACTTCAAATTCATACTAATAGACAAAAACTTCACTATTACACATAAATAAATGTCATTACATCTAAAATTAAGTAGTAGTTAAAAAACAAAAACATCCACTGCAAGGATTCGATGACGATCATTACGATGTGCGGTGACAGAATCTCGGTTACACTAACCACTACACCATAGTTACATGTGATACAGGCTCGAAATTTCAGTATCGTTACTCCTGATAAAAGAAATGTAGGTGTTGAAAAAAACATTTGTTTTTTATTTAAACAATTAAACAAACATTATAAAAAAAACAAAAATAAAAAATAATGTAAATTAAAGTGAATATATAAATCTTCACGGGTTTGAACCTACATGCTACTGAATGATAACTATGACATATTCTGTGAGGGGGTTACCAATTAATGCTTCTGTCTGTACCTACTTCCATTTTATTTATTTTCTCGAGACAAAGTACCAAATATAAGACTTTAACGTAATTTTTCAACTAATCTAACGAGCAACAAGCCTAAGATCTTAATTTTATTAATTCCAGGCAAACATATATTCTAAAAATAAAAAAATAATCTTCTGTATGTCTATCGACAGTGCCGGGTAAATTGCCCATTCATCACAAATCCTGTTTAATGATCCGCCGCATGCTTGTTGGTGACGTTACTCCCACCCCTGGTGACGTTACTCCCACCCCTGGTGACGTTACTCCCACCCTCCGAGTGAGTTTGCTGTTGGCCGTGTGGTTTGGCACGGGGAGCGCCAGTCGTAAGTAACACAGGACTTCATCGAACTACACCAACTTTTCTCACCCAGTTTGTGAACTTGCCAGGATTTTTGCGGGACCGGAATGTGTTTTTGATTTGCTGAAAGACTGTATCTTATGCCAAAAAGATATTATTCAAGTAAGTAATTAAGGTCCACATAATGGTATAACCAGGTTGCTTTAGTAAATTTATTGCTAATCCTTAAGATGCGATGTGGTCTCACTCAAGTCGTGGGAAATTTTAACTGGTATGTAACAAAAGGCAAATGCGATCTACGTTGAGAATAGAATTTCGGAAAAATAAGCTCGCAAAAGCATCCAACGATATTTACGCGCCCTTCGAAGTTTGACATAATTTAGAGTTTTATGTCGTTGACTGTACCTGCCTACAGGAATTACTAAATTAGAAGTTATTATTAGTTTAGGGTTTTCGTTTTTTAATATATTTTTCATATTTTAAATGATTGCCAGAGAAAAGTAAACTTTGTCATAAGAAACTGTTTTAGAAAGTACGAACAAAGAACTTTACAACGATGCCTTACACGAGATATTCCACAAGAGAGTAATTTCACACGAATTCCGCGGTACACTGGTGAGGCATCGCAAAGGTAAATTATTTAACCCTTACTTACAACCTACTATCTCGATAGACCCCCATTTTTATCTGACGTCACATGGGGGCCTATAACCAATGAGGGTATAGAGACAAAACAAACGACACCTTATTTGTTACCGGTAGGTTCAGCGATACGCGAGCAAAGAAATTGGCTACGTACGTTAGGAACATATAGTGACAGCCTCATAACTCTCCTCCATTGGTAGTTTGATAAAAAGTAATCGTAAATAGAGATCGAATTCGATTAGTAATTCGATAGATTAGAGAAAGCACTCGTTATAGCAGAGTTGTGATTTTCATTAAATGCAGTTGGTCAGCGCATAGAAAAAGTAAGTCAGTGCGGTTGCCGGCGGGCAATAGTCTAGATTAGTGTTACATAAAACCCTGTGAAAAGTGCAGCAAAACACTAGAGTCATAGGAAATTCACCAGATTTAACCCAAAAAGCCGTTACTAAAACTCTCGAAATAAAATAAATAAAGTTCTTAGATTCTGTCCGGCGCGGTCCATCCGGGGATAAAAATATGGCCGAATTGTACCTACACTTAGCACTCGGATGGAGAGGGTGGCGCAATTCATGAGCGACAATAATGTATCTAGTCACTAAGAAGCCGTGGCCTTCACTAATCCTGGAGCCGCGTACAAGACTCTGAACTCTCGTTGAAAAAGAAAAAATAAAGCTTATGGCGAACTTCACGGCCACGTCGCGGTCAATTCCATTGTTGTTGGTTTACTGATAGCGGAGCGCTGTGCGTTGACTTATTTTGATAAAAGCAATGCAAAAAGCTATTACTTAACTTCTGTAATACAGTCACAAGATGGTCTTTATTATAGAAGTCACGTTGGTCTGTAGCCTTAAGACATTTACTTTTATATCTATATCTAAAAAGGGTCCGTACTCTGACCAGTCTCGCGCTCGCCAATGCTCTAGACATACCCCACAGTACCGCAGTACCTAAGTCCAGTCACGGGCCGCCAACTCTGCGGGGAGTTAACGTGTTCAGCCTGCCTCCTGATTTCTGTTACACACACAGAACCACTCCAACATTCGAATACGTGTACAACCTACGTCAAAAGCTTTCTGTATTCTAATGATTTGTGGGCTGTCACCCTAAAACGTCGTTTGTTTCATTTGATCTGACAGACTGCTTTTAAAAGTCAAACAACAAGTTTCTCGATTGTGGATTAGTTCACCAATAGGGACATGATTACTAGTAGCAGTATACATAATAATATGTATAAAACAAATATATGTGTAGTCATTAATGGTTATCACACTTGGAAAACGGTCATACCTACAAGTTATTTTTTTAACCAATGACTTGAATGCAATGAAAATTTCAAATTGACAAGAAAATTTAAGTAATGATTTGACTTACTCTTCAACGAGTTTCTGTTCAGAGCCTACCTAATTAATCACTTGGTAAAGGATTTAACCGCCTAATACTTTATTTGAAACAAGACGTCCGTTTGAGAAGTCGCCTGGGAGTTAAAGTTCCCCGTGGTTCGACCAATCAATACGCTATCAAATAATATGTATTCAACTCAACGCTCATAAACGTTTCACTGCGTCAATGAAGCCAGGTGACTGCAGATTGGTGCCTGTAATTAGCTTCGCGAGTAAAGTGCCCACCAGACATCTGGATTTCTCGGGTGCATTATCCAGGTATATTCAATTACCCGGGCACTGAACGAGAGCCTCCAGCGCACAGCGGATAGAGTCTGGTAAAGATAATACAATACCTTTGAGATTTTACAGCTTTGCCTTCAGGTGAACTTGTTGAGCTTAGCTTTGGAACTTAGCGTCTCTTTTCTTTTTAAAACATAAAAATAGTGTCTGCTCGTTAGCGAAATAAACGTAATTATAATAAAACTTTGTATATCTTTTGCCAACAGTTTTATGATCAGCTCTTTGGTAAAGTAACTCTAGTAAAGTCCCAAAACCTTTGTTAGAGGAACCGTGGAAACAAGGGAATTGATAACTCTATCACTGATAGTTTATTGATTAGATTTAGGATCTAATCAAGGTTTAATACGTAACAATAATCATCACGTATTGTAAGTGGTACTTTAGAGGATTATGCTGTGAATTCTTGTTTAATACATACATTACGTATTGCAAGTAGGACTTTAGGAAACTAGATTGGTCTTACTTCACACTTTATACTTTGTACATCCCACAGTGAAGGAAAACAATGCAAAAGTGTGAGATATAATCGATGCTATTTTTATTGTTATTTTTATGTTATTATTATTTTATTATCTATATCTATACTAATATTATAAAGAGGAAAGATTTGATTGTTTGTTTGTTTGAATTGAATAGGCTCCGAAACTACTGAACCGATTTGAAAAATTCTTTCACCATTAGAATCCTGAATTTTCCGTGATGAACATAGGCTATATAATATTTTCAAAAAAGTTAGGGATCCGCATGAAAAATTCAATAATTGAACCGTGCGCTGTATATTCAACCTCTTTTTCTATTATGGCGCGTCAGAATAGAAAAGGAGGTTGTATATATACGCACGGTGCTTGCTTTTTCTCTACGGCCAGTGTCAGTTACGGAGTGTCGAGTCAATGTCAGAAATCCCAATGCTGTAAAAAAAAGTAACGGATCCGTATGAAAACTGTGAAACCCATCGTGTTAGTGTGTATAATTTCTAATATAATTTACCCGTGCGAAGCCGGGGCGGACCGCTAGTGAAATATATCTTTATCGCGAGAGTTCTCCGCTATGCTTGTTGAATAGCGGTGCTTGCATCTTTGTCTATACCTATCCACTTGAACGTCCGGCCCGCGCGGCGACAGGGGATAGCATACGTCCGCGCTTGGCGCCATAAAAAATTCGCGGAAAATTTCGCGACTTTCCAGAGAAAATAATTTGCCAAAAAAAAAGTATTAAAGTTATTGCAACACGAAAAATTACATTGTTCCTTCTCCGCAGCAGTATACATATACAATCCAACTGCCA
The DNA here is from genome assembly GCA_963931895.1 of Eupithecia pulchellata. Lineage (NCBI taxonomy): Eukaryota > Metazoa > Arthropoda > Insecta > Lepidoptera > Geometridae > Eupithecia > Eupithecia pulchellata. Next base: position 540,944 of record OZ007529.1, on the reverse strand, counting down.
ATGATGCTGATGTCATTATTATGCCTAGTAACCTAGTAACGTATATCTTTTAACTGCATTACGCCAACAAACAAATCACCTATTACTGCATTACATCATAATCACATCAATTAAGCAATATTGTCCTCTAAAGTCTTCAAAATACGGTTTCATTGGCACCGCACCGGAGTTTGTCCCAGGCGGGATATTTGGCATTGTCAACGTGTATTTTAGGACGCGTGAATTCAACCCACCACAACGCCTGGGGTGACCACGCTTTTACGTTATTTGCTAGGATATGACGCAAATGGCCCATAACAAGGTATAGAAAGTAGTGGCAGTGCCAAAAAGGCATTAATCAATGACACCAATCTAATATGTATAGTGTGTCCGGTATTTAATGAATATCTAAGAAAGTATTTCAGGGGGACAAAGTCCGGTAACGCTGTCATGGCCATCTGCGGTCAACAGCATTAAAGTCCATTCGAAAAAAAAAATATTTCAGGGGGACACCGCGCCCATTTTGGATAAATCATTACGCGAATCAACCTGGCACATCTTTCTGATCTCCATATTCACGACCCTGGCACGAAGCTTAAAAATTTTAATAATATTGGAATTTAAAGTTTATTTAATTCAAATTATAACATCAATTTTGTATTAACACAATTATAATTAGATATTTAGAATGGTTAGTACAAAAAATCTCAAAGCCAATTTTTATATACATTTTTGCACGAGGCATCACTGTCAAAACAGCTAGCCAAATCCAACATCATGTCTTAAACTATAGTTAATAATTTTATATTTATATTAATTATAAATATACCCTCAATCTTAGCCACACCCAGAAAGATGTTGGCGACGAGTACTACTCGTATCCTGGGCAATGCTCATGTTTTTGCTGATCCTCTAAGTTAAGGACCGCGAGAAGGGTACAATTAGGATGGGCCGCCCCCCTGGGAAAACTTGAAGATGTCTTTAAACCCAAAATTCCGCAAAGCCTAAAAAGGTTTATAATGCGTCCGTCTGCCTATTCTCACTTACGCGATTGCCTACTCCTTTGTGAGCCAAAGGTGTAGGGGAATAGGTACATGCACAAGATCAGACTAGCTCAAAGAGCAATGGAGCGCGCCATTCTCGGTATATCCCTCGTCTATTGCATACCAAACGCACAACAGTCGTAGACGTAGGTATGCGGATCGGAAGCCTAAAAGGGCGATGTTGACCATCTGTCAGATTCGGACCACATCGCCTCGGGGTGAGCGGAAGACAAACCGGAAGATGGGGCTCGCACCAGCAACGTGATAGCATTGGAAATAGAAATAGAAATAAAAAAATATTTATTTTAATAATTTCTTGTATCAGCCAAATAAACGATTTTCTTTCTTTCTTAGGTCTAAGTGAATGGCTAAATACATTCGACTTTGAAATCTATCTTTATTTGAATAAAAACTATGTAATTTATCTTTATAAGGAATAGAAGAGACAACAATAGATTAGCCACGCACGGATCAAAAACTACTATGTTAAGTGTAGTGTGCATGGCACCTTTAATCTATAATAAAATACCAAAGAGCTACAAAGACTTAAATGTAAACTTTTTAAAAAACTTCTATGTGAAAAATTTTATTATAATATTGACGAATTTCTAAATGATGTAATCTAATTGGTCTAATTGGTACAAATAAAATAAATTAAAAAAATAACTTAATGATTGTATGTTCAAAAATAAATTTAAGAAATTGTTAATAGCGAAATGAATTGTAAACAAGATCGACGATTTTCAAAATGATAAATTTTAACATTTTAATGAAATTGTATTTAAACTATTATTATAATTAATTACATTATTTACATGCCTAAATTAATTCACTTTTTGACATTACATTAACTCAATTAATATTTTAGTTACACCGTAATCGGTAAAACATGTTGATACCTGTATACCTATCTGTAAAATCCTATAACTACACATGTTTATGCAAATAAATGATCTTTATCTTTATCTTTAAAAATTGTGATTTAGTGAAGCAGGTTCAGTGTCAAGTAACGGATGGCTACCCTGCAGTAGTTAGCGCACGTCGGAAGCCATTCCGAGCCATGATTCTGCTGAAGCCAACAAACACATCGAATTATGCAATTTTTGCCTTCATTTTTGGCACAATAATTTGCTAACGAACGAATAAATAAAACTGAGTACGAGTTTTGACGCTGTCGCTTACTGTGTTACAAGACTCTGCCCGCGTCCCTTTCCTAGGTAAAAGAAGAATAGGGTTGTTCTGGTGTTGTCATTGCATTAACTCCCTCTTTCCTATCTTGCAAAATACCGTATCATTCAGCATGACAAGATAGAACAGTGTCTCACCGTATGACATCCTTGTACAAATTAAAAAGTAAGCTTATAGATTGAAATAGAGCAACATTTAATAAAACATAACAGTTATAAATAACTGTTATCTGATCTAACCGTAAATAGGTTACTAAGTACTCAACTTTAATAAACTTGAGTACTTAGTAATTTTTTTTTATACTACCTACTTAAGTTTATTTAGTTCCTTAGTTAGACTATTTGACAATATTGACTTCGTGCTCCAGACGTCATTAGACTATTTTACAATATTGACTTCGTGCTCCAGACGTCAGGTTGCGTCGTTATTTATTTATTATTAAATAATTTTATTCCCTGCATTATATAACTGCATAGAATCATTGGAACAGAACATAAAAATTCTTAAGTAATAGCTGTCTCTCGCTATGAATTGGCCACTAGTCAAAAGCTGTATAATAAAACTGCCATTTTAACTTCCATTCCGAAGATTATTTCTGCAATATTGGCCATAAATCGTTGCAAGTTGCAACTTAAAGCAGTTATAGCAAGTCTCGTAAATAACAGTTTAATAATGCCTGAGGTGTAAAGCTCTGTTGGATTAGTAGACAGTGTCTTGGCTTTTGATCTTCGACTGTAAGCTTAAAGGCATTTGGTTCAATTTCCAGAACTTCTACAAAAATTAATAAATAAAATTATTCTTTTAAATAAAGGTGCATATACCTATACTTTTATTGTATATAAGTATACTTCTTATATTATATATTTTTATATTAGAAATAATATTTGAGGGTAACATTTTCATACCTTATTATTAATTCGTTATCGCAACGATTCGTCCCCTGCTACATCTACGTCAAAGAAACATCTACGCCGTAGTGTATGCTGAAGGCGTACACTACGACGTAGTTATACGGCACCAAAGCAGCGGAAGGACTTCGGTATAATATTAAAAAGAATGACTTGCTACTTTTCTATACTGGTTAAAAGAGCTTTTTGGACCTGTCTCAAAGTACGGCACTCTGAATGGTTAGTTTTAAGTTGGTACCCTGGCCATTGGTTCACTGCCGATATGTCCAATTGGTGGTATTTAAAGGGAGCGTAGGACATGTGTCGATGAGGTGTTATGGTGGCTCGCAGATCCACACGATGTACAATACCCATCAATGTCACTATATAAGACGTTTTGCACTTCGTTCAAAACTTGCAGTCTGTGGGCCAGATATACACAAATATCCTACAATGTCTTACGTGTCCATTACAATAACGGGTTGAGGATGTTGTTGGTGCTCCCGCGTTATTGTAGCGCATCAGGGATGTCAGGTGGATGGATTCCTCGCGATCATACGTAAACAGGTTGCATCCCTGGAGGTAGGCATGAGTTGCAGAACCAAACGTCTCCTGACCGCTATCATGGGCCGCTGGATGATGATGCTGAAGCCGGCATCATCACTGGTGGCTCAATTACTGCTGATATTCAAATTGTAGTTGTATTAATATTAACGCAATTTTTTCATGTAATTCGATTACGTGCATACCTAGAATTAATTAATTTGTATTAGTAATGTATATCGATTTTGAATCTGAAATAAATGAGAATAATATTAAACTAACCAGTTACTAACTAGTAGTAGTAGTAAAAAAATATAAAAAAAAAATCATTTGACAAAATTCTTTTCACATTAGAATCTAAATATGACGCTCGCTAACTAGGCACTCGGATATAAACTTCCTTAATCTAGATAGAGGCAAGTTCCAGTTCCAGTGCATCTCAGTAGGCGGTTTAGACAAATGGACATCGATGAAATTTGTAATAACGCGGGGATTCTATTATTACAGTTTCAAGATTCTCCTTGTGCGTGCAGCGGGTTCTTATTTAGTACTGCAATTATATACTTAATACTTCATTAGATATGTATATAATACATTTATTGGCCATACATAATACGCTGGATGTAGCAAGCTGAAGACAAGGCACTATGTAGGTAAAGAAATAAAATGGATACTGCAGGACAACCAACAAAGCATTATCTAGCCCCAAGACAAGCAGAGCTTGTATTATGGGTACTATGTATATTACTGATATACGTTATACATACAATATGTAGGTTACATAGATATATTTTTTTTTTATTATAAATAGGAAACAACCAGAACATCCTGAACTAATATCTACAGATCGTACAAACCTTTGCCCCGAGGCGGGAATCGAACCTGCAACCTCCTGCGCCGAAGGCGGACCTTCGCCCATTACCCCACAGATAATTTAGTCATTAATTAGCGTGAACTATAAAGGCCGGATGCGCTTCTTAGTTTAATTCGCTGGGTTGTAGCGAAAGCCTTTCCAAGTTCCATTTACTGTTCGTTTCGCGTTTTACTCGCAGACATAGCATTTAAAAGTTTTCCCAACAGTCAACTAACTTTCGCTCTTCGTTGGTGACGTCCTCTTGTCTCGCCGTGACGTATCCGGCTCGGCTGCAGTACGTCCCGTCGGAGTCGCAAATACTGCGCTAATGCAGCCGCGACCATTATCTTTAATAATACCATTCATTCACGAGGACGGCTTTTGTACCAGGACAGGGCGACTAAAGTTGCTGAGCTGATGTTGCTTTCCACAGACCACTATATGGGTTTATACAAACCAAGTTTATGTAAATGCGTGGAGTGGTATAGCTACTTCAATTATTTGGTTTTACGCAACGAGTGGATGTACGAATCTTATTTAATACTAGCAGCTGAGTCATGTTGAATTTCACCAGCCGCATCACACTTTAAGGACTTCCTCACAAATCCTCGCATTTGTCGGTATGTTCATGTCCATCATACGATGCTTTGATAAAAATCCTTAGACTGTACATCTTAAAAATTTTCACTTTTTTCCGGTTTAAATAATATTTAACCTTCTAAACCGTTAATGGCGTAATAATAGTTGAGCTTAACTTTAGAATTATACTATTCATGTTGACAACGACAAAAATACTTCAACTTTCGGTCGCCAGTCTGTGACCAAAATGTGGCAGAGTTTCAAGTAAACATTACAGTAAGTACTTCCATCGTAATACTTTAACGTCTGGCTGAAACATGACTACCTAAATATACTTTAAACTAAAAGCTACCACAGTTTTATACTTATCCATTTATAATGACTTTAATAATTACTTTACATTTATGTTACATAGCTCAATGAATCAGCAAGCGTTTGTGAGTCGACTGCCGACAACCGCTGCGGTAAACGTCTTCTTGAGAAGAGCCCGCGCCTCGGCCACGTTTTCAGAGGCCCTCCGACTAGGTGGGATGACGATAAGTACACCAGGCAGACGTTGGATGCAGCAAACTGAAGACAGGGCGCTATGGAGCTCATAGAGAAGGTCTTACGAACAACTTTACTTTAAGTAAAGTTGTCTGTAAGTCTGTAGTCTTTAATCAGTGTGAACCATTTTTAAGAACTTGTGAGAAAGAAAAATTATCCTAATCTCTCTTGATTCTGAACATAATTTTAAATATGTTCATTAAATCTTGGTTTCTTATGGTATAATTTGGATCCGTTTTATAATTTTTCAAATATACTCCTTAAATATATACCTACGTTTTAATATTTCAAGTGGGAATAGTTTGTGAAACTAAGTCTTGTGAAATGGGTTTTTCTCTGGTTTATGGCTTTGGTACAAATATAGGAACTAACTTTACGTGTTATAATGTCTTTTGAAATATAAAGACAAATACAATCGTATCAACTCAAAATGATTGACCAAAGACAAAAAGCTTGTTTCTCAGAATAAAGTTGTGATATAGCTGGACTAGTTTGAGGATATTTCCTGATATGATATAAACCAATTAGAAGTAGGCGTGTTCCAACCAATTTCTCCTTAGACAAATTCTAAGGAGAAATTGGTTGGAACACGCCTACTTCGAAGCGTACAAAAAACAAAATGTTTTATGTTTTAAATTGCATACTTACCTCAAAAAATAAGCGTAATCTTGTAAAGTCTTAGTTTCTACTTCAGTATAACCCTGGGGAGGTTGCTAATACGGCTTATAACAGATTTCCCGAGGCGGTCGTTTGTCCCGCGCCGGTGCACAACGCGCATTCCCCTGATGTACTAAGGGCTGATTCCATTTACCTTACTTAATAATCATTGATATTTCACTTGCACTTTATTCCGATAGAAAAATCCTCGCAATTTTGAATACGCTACGAAGGCTGACGTTCAATGATTTAGTTTGGACGAACGTAAAATCCTACCCGCTAAGCCGCAAGCACTGGTCGCTTGCAAGTCCATGGAACGTTTTCTAAAATACTTTTTTTTTTGTTTTTTGGAACAACTAACAACCCGCCATTTTATTAAAAAGTTGCGAATATATCTCTGTAGTTTAAAAAGAACTAATAGTAGAGTCACTTGTCATAAATCACTCCTACCATATCTTCTAGGTGAAACAGTGGCTTAAATTATTGGATTACTTTGTTATTTGGGTAGTTTTTTAAGTTAAATCAAGGTACTTTGTAAACTCATATTTAGTTATAAGTACTTTATTACTTTAACTAAACTTACTCATTACTGTTTAAATAATATGATCTGATACAATTGTTTGTTTCACAAAATAAATAATTATTAATATTGATTGATTGAGCTTGTGGCCGAAGTAAATCTAGCGATTATTAACATTACAGTTTGTACTTACGAATATTAACTTTTTGTATGTTATATGTATACAATAAGTATAAAGAAATGAGGAATAAAATAGAAATAAAATGTGGTTGTTTACTGTCTTGTACGAACTCGTATATAGCTCTGTTATAATGATCATCTGGCCCCAACTGTAACTGACTATAAATAACTTTAGATCAACTGTGTCTAAGATAAACTAAGAGAATCAACCCATGAAAGCAACCCAACTGGGTTATATTACCCCGTAAAGAATGACGTCACTCATCCCTCCGAGCCGAGGTATCACGCACATCTCAGTTTGCTCCAGAGCAGAACTATTTAGTTATTCTGTGTACAGTCGACGTTTTTACGAGCTATTTTACGGTCGTGACAATAAGTTTTATTTAAACTATCCTTAGATAATCTCACGAGAATGTTAAGCAACTGTGTCAACGTGTCAGAAACTTTAATGTACCTACTAACTACCTCTACAGGCTACTGCAATAATGTACATCCAGCTCTTTGTTCGTTACCTTTTGTTTTATAAACGGCTGAATGACTTTTTATATTTTTTTTTTTAATAGATGAATTATTGTTATTGTACATATAATCCGTAACCAGTATAGAATGTCGAAGCATACCACAAATTGTATAAAAAAGAAATATAAAGTTTGATTGGATGCTCGTCGCGTTCTAGTTACCTAATTTTGACAATTCCTGGAAAAACAGCTAGTAGGCAATGTTCGTGCCTAAATACATACTATAATCTTCTTTTCGCAAAACAGTCACATATTCATAAATTCTGATATAAAAACAAACATGTTTTTACCTAACCGTATTTTACTGCACGCGAAAACATGTAGTAATATCACACAAGATATTAAATGTTTCTGAAGACAAACGTTGCACTTTTTTGTCACGAACAGTGTTCTAATAAATTCATTAGATCATTACACAGATTACCAACTACCTAAAAATATTGCTTTTTTAAACACGATTTTGCTGAATGTATTAAAGATGAAGTTATTGTAGTTTAACTTGTGCTTAAATTGTTATCGTCAGTACGTTTTATATAAGAGTTGGCCCTCAAAAGGAACGACCACCCCTCCAGGCACGGAACCCACAATAGGAGTTTTAGTAAGTACTACACATTTCGGTGGCGCAGTGTTACACAAACAAAACATAAAGAGATAAGACCGCGCCGCCGCCGCGCCGCGCCCCGCGGGGCCGAGGCCTACCTACGGGAGAGCTCCTATAGCGTGCGCCCCGCGCCCCTTCACTACAACGTTTCGCTTCATAGACAGCTCGGTTTTTACAATTTCATACAACGAAATTGAAAAACAACGATACCTTGACTGACCTGCAATGCACTTAATCTACGCGGTTAACAGAAAATTGGAGTTAAGAATTTTTCTGTCAAATAGCTTTAGTAATTTCCCATTTCCTTGAATACGATCAAAAAGTTACTGACTACTTTGAGTTCAGTCTGGGACTGAAAAATGGGAATTTATCGTTTTTTATTTTTTATGTTTTTGATCCACTTTTTGATCAGCAGCGGCCCAGACAGAACTCAAAGTATTCATATTTAGAAAATTTTCTACTATAACTGAAATTTCTGTTTCAATTTATCTGTCGTATCCAAAGTGAAGTCCTGAAGCGACCCTCTCCGCGCCGCACACACACTGCAGGTGATATAGCGGCCACTTTATCGAGGTTACAGACGCTACGAGCCTATATTACGGATATTCTTATGGCAGATGAATATTTTAACGCAGGATAAAATACGTACTGTGTATTTTATCGAATCCTCATCATATAAGGCAGCTTGTTCGATGCGATTGACTGTCAGGTTTAGGTCGCTGGCTGTACTTCAAATATTTTTATCCGACGAACACCTTGATTATGAAAGAAGCTTTGTTTTGCTTCTCTAGCTAAGTATTGTCATATTTGATTATTTGCCAAGACGAATTTACATTTTTCAATAATTTTTCAACCTACTGTGAGTTACCGGGTCAATATTTGAAGTGTATAACTTAGGTTTTTTCGACGACGACTTTTAAATAGTCTTACACGCTTCCGTGACCTCAATATAACTGGGATATTCGAATGTTTCTTCCCGAGACCACGAGTGTAAGACCCGAGCGTTTAAGCCTGCTGAAATGTTTGACATTTTTGTCATTCAAAATGTTACTGTTTCTATCGAACACGATAAAATATTATTTAGAAATCAGCTTGCCTTCAACGTTTATAATACCCATTAGGTAAAAATTTCAACAAAACTCGTTCAAATAACAATGCAATGTAACTATGAAACATATTAGTTACAAATAAAATATTCAACTTTGAAGATTGATCACGTCTTACCTAGTTTACTCGTTTTTCTGTATTAAGCCTTCCGCAAGGAGTTTACGAGGTCTCTTGCTCCAAGGCTTCGAGTGCATACAGGGCTAATTGGTAATTTACTGACACTGCAGGTTCTGCCCATCATGTCCTTAGCAAAAGAATCCTACGGAATGTTCGCCTGTTAACTGAGGCCGCTTACCATCAGTGAGGCTGCCACAGAGGCTTACCACCCCCGTATATCTGCGCGGAAGCGCACACATTGAGTACACATTTTAAGAGTGTACAAAAGTGACCTTGATATGCTTTCTGTAGATAACTGTTTCGTGTCAAATGTGGCGCCAAGTGCATGTTATGTCTGGTGTGCGGCCTCACAGCTCCATGCAAAGATTTAACTGTGACAACCAGTGACATTTATTTATTAAACACCGCAAAGAACGCAACAAAAACGTTTAATTCAAACCGCGTGCAGACAATGCGCTTGATAAATGCACGGAATGCAGAATGTAGGTACGCGAGCAGCAAGCTGGTGGGACATTGCGCAGAATAAACATGTATTTACTGGACACGTTTTATTGGTACTTTACAGTGTTTGAATTTTTTGCTTGTGTGTTTGATCGATGATTAGTGTTGATAAAAATAAAGTAGGTACAAGGATTAATAACTATATTTTATATTTAATTTTCCGACGAAAATAACTTTTTCACGACTTCTTCTTACGAAATTTAATAAAGTAGCCTTGTTAAAGTTATCAAATCACTAAAGTATACACATGATGCAAGCAATAGACTTAACATATTTTGAGAATGTATCATTTATAATCGGACGAAATCTCATATTTAAAAATTATCCCTATTTCCCTTGGTCTTGGTATCACGTGTGAACGGCTGAAATGATTTTGTCAATTCTTTTTTTGCTGTAAGTTTTACCTTTTCCTATTGATCGCGTGTATCGCCGCGGGGCGCAGCAGCGCATATTATTATAAGCGGCGCAACAAACTACCTACGCTCCATCAATTTAACACAGAATTCGTATAATCTAGTGAAACCCGTAACGGGCGGGATTCAATCTACGCCGCGCCGTAACGACATACTAAATGATACGTACTTTATTTATATTATCACTTTATACGAAGAGGCTCAGCCGAAACATAAAAGCCAAAAATTAAATAAGTTGTCCACGCGTACATAAAATTATAAAAGTTTGCTGAGCAGAGCGTGTACCGCTGAGGTTGGGTGCAAAATGTGCTAAACTATATATGTATACTAAAATCAAAACGTTACTTATTAGTTATTATAGATTCTGTTGGATATTGAACTTTACCAGGTTTTTTTTCTCAAGTTTTGCTTATATCCGACTAGACAGCCAATACCCGATAAGGTTTACTTGTGAGTGAGCCGACAGCCGGCGGATCCTAGACTCGCAATAAAATGTTTTATGAAGTACGTGCTCGCTCCACGTTAGCGCGGCTTCAGTGCCTCGCTGCCGTTTACCACAAGGAGGCAGGCGCTTTGTAATTATACTTGTACAATATAATTAGTGAAATGCGGTCAATGTTACACAACTGCAGGTGTCACGTCAAGGATGACGCTCACAGAATTAGATTCGATTTCACTTATGTTGATCCTGTGGTGACACAGTTTATAGAACAGTAGTCTTGACTTTTGCGTTTTGCAATTAAGCTAATTCATTCTTTAAGCAGAGTCCAGTCAGTCACTCATCAACCCTTCGCCGCGAACACACATATCCTTAATTGGAATTATAGAATATCGTAATTGTAATTTATGTACTCGTGTCTCGTATATTGAATAGACTCAGTTAAAGTGAAAACATCTTTTATTCCAAATCCAACCCACAATAGGTAATCTAAAGACTAAAGACCCTTAACTCAAAATTGGTGACCCCGACGTGATGTAAACGTGATTCATTTCCGACGTGATTTAAGTTCTATTGTGGGTTGTGAACTTTATGGCAGTGCAGGCAAGGCGAGTGACTCCCTCCCGATGAAGTTCGCGCCTCGGGAGGTTAAAGAAAAAGGATAGGCAGCCAACAAACAGGATGACGCAATAGAGATGCAGCAACGCCACGCGGTATGGAATGCGCAGCAGGTGACGTCAGCTCTTTCCTACCATCTACAGAAGCCCTTTTGAGGAGCCAGTCATCAGCGTGTGAAGATATTGGCAGCGCATGGCCGGGGAGTGGTTAACCCGCGGTCCAGCCAATATCAACGCATTTTGGTTTAGCGGCAGTAGAAGATCTATGGAGCCAGCAATATCTGAGGTTTACTCAACCTTATAGAAAATGGTGTTTAAACCTGCAGATTCACTCAAGAATATTGCCCGGTTGGAGTAGGTCTGCGCTCACCGGAGGATCAGTGTTGGAATTGGAGAAATGGCTCATTCCCACTGCTACGAGTGATTGGCGATGTTCCTGCGCTACATGGATACCAATACAGAAAATGACTGCTATTGTGAGAAGGTGCTGTTGTGTAGGACTGGACAAGGCGTATCATCAGAGTGCATCACAATTTTTTTCAATATTAAAGTCAGTAAAATTATTTTTAGAGTCAGTGATAAATTATTTTTAGAGTCAGTGATAATTCGTAGAATTTATAGACAGTAACGATAACATGGTATGGTAACTTGAGAGCCTCACTCACACATTGTAATGTAGCGAGCTATTTGCAGCGTTAGCGAATTTGCAATCGTGTATGGTTTAAGATTTTGTACACTACTTATGCAGCTTGAATATTCTAATTTATTGATTGATTTTATTATACAGGAAAGGATAACTACCTTATTTTGTTAGGAAATCCAGACCTTAAAGTTTATAAATTGAAATATGTTTGTAAAACATTGTTTAATTAAAGATTTTATTATTTTATATAAGATGAAATAATATTGTTTATGCCGACAGTACTTATATTTTGTTAAAGATATGTATGGATTAACATTTATTGAAATTTATTTTTGTAAGGATAATTTTGTTTTTTATAAAAAATACTTTATTGTTTACATTTTTACAGTTTATTTTTGTCATTGTTTACACATATACAAAAATTTTTTAAAGGATATTGTTAAAATTTATTTTGAAGACAGTATATTATTTTGTAGGCTGACTGTACTTTTTATCATTCGAATAAACTTTAATTGTATTGTAGCAACCTACTTTGGAATGCGACTTCGCAACATGATCGCATTCTTGATGTCAGCATTTTTGTGTATGTAGGCATGAACTAATGTAACTTTTAAGACACTTTGAATTGTAAAGTTTTAATGTAGATTAACAACAAGTTTGTATGGTAAAATTTTTATTGTAAAAAAATTTGAAAAAAGGGGAGGATTGATGTGGTGACACAGTTTATAGAACAGTAGTCTTGACTTTTGCGTTTTGCAATTAAGCTAATTCATTCTTTAAGCAGAGTCCAGTCAGTCACTCATCAACCCTTCGCCGCGAACACACATATCCTTAATTGGAATTATAGAATATCGTAATTGTAATTTATGTACTCGTGTCTCGTATATTGAATAGACTCAGTTAAAGTGAAAACATCTTTTATTCCAAATCCAACCCACAATAGGTAATCTAAAGACTAAAGACCCTTAACTCAAAAATCCTAATTCATTATTTCATCAATTTCCGCAATCTACTACTGTATAAATTTTGCATGAATACAAAATTTATTGCACAAAGGTCAAATAAGAGCAATTTTCTTGCGTTAATCACTTATAAAAAAGCATCTCTTATTACAATCTACTCACTAGAATGACGCGTCAGTATAATGACCTATCCATAAAAAATATTGAACTTCAAACTTTTCATTCTAATAGAATTAACCATTTTAATAGAAAACTAAAAGCTGGTTATCTACACTGGACCAATCAACTTGATGATTAAATTAAACAATATATGGTCGGGCCTTATAGGTAGCTTCCGTAGCTAGGCAGTGTTCGTACCTACATGCATATTACAACACTATATATACATACAACCACAATCTCTAGGAACGTATGTGAACAAGGCAGATGTTGCCTGGCAACATCCGGCATCGGTTGTTATATTTAATTTTATCAACAATGTCCTTTGGAAAATTTATGTTGTTTTTTGTTCATATTCAATTTCGTAAGATCAATAATATTAAGTATCGGTCTATACACATAATTTTACGTTACAATGTTGTATTAATATTTTATGATGCATTGTAATGCGTGTGTTAAATAAAATAAATAAAAACTAAATCCTTCTTCCGCCCAAAAAGCGCCCAAAAACAGAACATTGTATCCTATAATCCGGCGACATCGTGAGTGTGAGTGATGTGATTGTTACATTAAAGTGCAGGCTTCTTTACTTAGTACTATAACCGCGTAGGAGGTACAATCATTCAGAAATTATGATCACCATCACGGTGTGACGGTTATTTGGTAAACCAATTTCAGACTCTGCTTCAAATCATTTCATTTTTTAAACAAAAGACAATCGTGCTGTCTTTTAATTTCTTTGCCTGTTTCTTTACATATTTGTAACGTATAAACAAGACGGCAAGCAGGCTTCTAATCGCAAAGATAAAGGAGAGGGATACACGCTGCGAGTCTCGGAGAGACGCGTAATGCGCTATCTGGCGGTACATTGTCCTTTTATCTGTGGCGGTTTGTTTGTGCTTTACATATTACAATTTTATAAAGAATAATATCTAAATCTCATGGTTCAGTGCATGTCGACCGACCTAAGTCCTCGCTGAGGCATGCAAATGATTTTAGTATTTTGGACTCTTAATTAACTAACATGTTCTAGATATAAAAGTTAGGTGATGTCAAAAGTTATCTGTCATAAAATCATTAACATTATAATATCATTTCATAATTAATAATTGTTTTAATTTAGTCCTAGGCAACATAGAATCTCGTGTTGCTATGGTGCTATAGGGATTGCAGCAAGAATATTCTCCTTTGCGATACCTTTTCAATAGTGATTTTATGTTTTTTGTGTGTAATAAAAATAATTCTTCGCTGCGATGACTCGCCAATTGTATACAATAGCGAGCACGACGCCGGTACGCCGTACGCCATACGCCATGGAGTTATAAAAATCAAAGAAAATAAATGACCCTGTTACTATTTGTTTTTTTGTAATTTATAATATATAATGAATCTTCTTAAAAAAATTCTTAATATTCATCATCATCATGATGATGATGATGAATATTAAGAATTTTTTTGATTGAATCTTCTTAAAAAAATTCTTAATATTAATAAATGTTTATTGCGTAAATTCAGATGTAACATTGTACAAATCGTTACACAGTTTAATTTTTTTATGATCGAGAAAAATTTACACAACCAGAAATGAAAGAATAATTCAAATCCGTTTGCTCTACCACGTTTTATGGAATGAAAGCAATTTGTCAAAACGCCCGATGTGCATGCATTTATGAAAAGCTTGGTTAACTTTTCATCGGCCCGGGAATTCCATAAAGCACATTTCAGGTGAAAGTATCTAAAGTTCAGTTCAATCGCGTCGAACTAACACGATAGAGGCAAAAGTTTGTGAACATGTGCAGGTCAATACAAAACCAAAACTACTGGAGCACGATCGAACTGAAACTTTAGATTGAGCGAAAACTTTAAATTAGCCATCCTTAATATTTACACATAATTTTATAATGTAGGACTTGTATTTTTCAGAAATTAATAATAACAGAAAACTTTGTAATAACAGTTGAAATATCGAGTTGCATTAAAAATCTTTTACCCAACACAAAAAATAAACTCGTCTTTCGCGCTTAAATATTTTCCATCACAATAGTAGGTACCTACCTAACCGACATCACATAAAAGAGACAAAGACAAAATTTCTGAAACATTTAAGTCATTTCTGAACAACAGGGATTTTTTTGAGATGGGTCAAACAGTGATGACTGAAAGAGACTCTGCGATAAAGCCGCCAAATTACCTACTTTTCCTATGTACGTCTCGTATATCTTATCATTTTGTATTCTGTTGGTATTCAATCATATTGTTGTAATACATTACCTATCTATCTCGACTTGTGTTGAAAAACCTGAATGTTCCAGAATACGATATTTATCCCAGCTAGCTTCTTTAAAAGAATGTGTCTTTTACCACAGATAATACAATACTTTCCAATTATGCTGTTCCTAATGAGTTTCTCTTTGTACCACCTCTAAAATGCTTTATTATTTTATATTTTCCAATGGCCAAGGTTCAACCAGTCGAACTGAAAATAAACAAGCTTCAGAGGAAATTGTTGTTGCGAGAAATTTTATTAACCAGTCACGCCTTCAGTAATGTTAACTGAGTTAGGAGGTTTAATTAAACGTTGAATATGAAAGTAGTTGGGTTGTAGGACCAATTTCAGGATGACATGTGCTTGACAAGTTTGTATTTAGAATATGGCCGACCGGAAAGGTGGTATTCACTTAAACGGCTAATACATCTCATACCGCGCGATTCGGATGGCATAGTCTTAATGGCAGAGTCGCTAGAGAGCTGAACCGGATGCTGGACAGTCTAGCTTCAGCCTCCCGATGTATCGGTCTTGGCAAAACTAAAGTCATGATCATGGGCCAAGTCATGGCTACATTGATACAAGACCGGTGGTCGTATTGGCCGACAGAGACCCAAAGTTATCGACATGATCAAAGAATTAGCGAACTGATATGTCAGTGGGCCAGCTCGCGAGGAACCGACCACCCTTGGGGTGAAGGTGTTCTTGAGTGGAGACCGCAACTCGTTGAAAGTAGTGTAGGAAGCTCCCGAGCCATGGGGTATGTCCAGCGACTAAAAATGTGGATGATAGTACCTATCATTTCAAGTGAAATCGACAGCGAATGGACAGCGATGACAAAAGTTATATTTTTCATCTTACATTGACGTCCAAGCGACAGTTCTTATAAAGGCAGGTGGTGATATGAACCCTTTTTTGATAAATAAATTTCAAATAAGTACCTCAGTGCCTCTGTTTGCCCTTAGCTCTAAAATGTTATAAATTTAGTACAAAACCATTGACAGTAGTCCATGTGGACAAAATAAACCCATTTGATTCTTCTTGTATTCCGGATAACTTCATACAACTTTGTAAATAGGTTGTCAAATCTCTTCTAAAGTAGGGTGGGTGAAATCACTATGTAGGTACATTAACCAAGTCTTTCTTAATCCAAAAGTTTTCCCACAATGTCAGACGTTCGTAGTAAAAACATGAGCGTCCTGGATAAGGAATCCATTTTGTAATTGCGCTCAAGTGACAGTTAAAGTGTGCACATGGAAGTACAATGGACCGGGAGCGGGCTACTCCTCAGCGCGCCCGTGCACGAAGAAAGTTTTTTTAAATATTTCTATACTAATATTATAAAGAGGAAAGATTTGATTGTTTGTTTGAATTGAATAAGCTCCGAAACTAATGGACCGATTTGAAATATTCTTTCATCATTAGAATTCCTCAATTTTCCGTGATTAACATAGGCTATAGAATATTTAAAAAAAAAGTAGGGATCCTCTTGATTTTTTTTCAATACCCTTGCGAAGTCGGGCCGGACCGCTGGTATTATAAATAACTAAACGTTTAAAAGTGTGTGTGCTATTAACTTAAATTATAAGCTTAAAATGGGAATAACTTGAAGCATAGATTAATATTATGTACCTACATGGAATTGACTAGGTAGTATCAGGTCTTCTCTGATACCACAAACCGTGTTAATTCTTAGGAAAAAAAAAAAAACAAAACTTGGCGCAATATTTGACTGACGTCTATTCAAGTTTTGCTTACCTCTCTTTGCTAGTATCACTACTATCGGTCTATCATCGTTTAACGGGCTCGCTTAGCTCGTTCAACAGCGATCAGCAAATCTGGTTCTTGTGTCTGGAGCCAAACAGAAGGCACCTCGCTTGCACATCCAGCTCTAAGGCACGACGGGAACTAAAAGCTCCGAGATGGCTCCCCGAGGAGTCGGGCACTGAGCGCACTGTACCTAGGTAAGCTTCAGTAACTCGGTTAACGGAGTGCTTCGTCTTGGAGTGTTCTTCAATTGTTTGTTCATTGACCGTGTGCTGTATTATGTCCCGATATATTTGGTTAATTAATAATTTACAACTTCGGACACTTCACCACTATGTAAACGAGTGCGTTTTCCCTAATGTCAATACTCATAGAAATTTCATTTCGCTTGATCTGCGGCAAATGTATTCTCTAGGTTATAAGGGTTCGCGGTTTCATACGAAATCTAAAATTAGATTCCTTTGTCTCTCAGCGCGTTCGGCTGTGTATATAAATCTGAATATGTGCCATAGATCTGATTTTGTTTTAAATAAATCTTATGCAAATACAGACAAAATGTACGTAAAAAAAGTCTCCGAGCGTAAGGTTCAATAAAATTATAGTACCTACCAAAACTACAATGCAAAACAAATACCACACATAATATATAGAAAGCAATATATTTTTGTACACATCAAAGCTATGCTACGTATAATTTTGTTGGGTCCGCCATAGCCTAGACCAGCCAAATGGATCGAGCTAAACAAACGAATAACAACCAACCGAAATTACCAGTTCAACATTGCATACGACAAATTTTTTACCCGCATTTATTGGAAAATTGACGGAACAAAACCAATGTACGTAGAGCTATTGCAGTTGAACAAGGTTGAGGAGGATTTAGTGAGTCAGCGAGATCTTGCTTCACTGGTCTAAAGCTCCGAGTGGTCTCGCTTTTAAATTTGTATTTGAAGGAAATGTCAGAACATGTTTGGCTTTGTTTGTAAAGAGAGGAATTTTATTGAAGGTAACAGAAGAGAAAGCTAAATTTTATGTCACAATACATGAATAAGACTAACGACTTGTGATTTCACATTTGGCAGCCTGTAACTGTAGGTTGCCGTGTGGTGCCGGCATAGAATTTCACCACCCCAACTCTTCCCGTGGGTGTCGTAAGAGGCGACTAAGGGAAACACAGGGAGGGCGGGCAGCAGCGCCTTCTGCAGAACAGCTACACCGAACTGCGATCCCCAACCCGCATGCCCAGCGTGGGGATTATGGGCAATAACCCCCAAATAATGATGCCATCTATGGCGCTCATTAGGGGAGGCCTATGTCCAGCAGTGGACTATTATAGGCTGGTGATGATGATGATGATGATGTGATGATGAACTGTAGGTACAGGTGAGTTGAACCGTGACTCATCCATCATACATGTTTGTTTTGCATGAACATTTTTATAAGAACGTTTTCTGAAAACTTTTGAAGTGTTTTCTTTTTTTAGTTAATCATCTACGTAGTTATTGTTATACCTACCTACTGGTGCTCTTTTATAAATTTTCTCAGAACTTTTCTCAAACCTACGAGTTCCTCTTGTTTGTTGTGATAAGATTGGATAAGATGGAAGTATGCATAACAAACAAACTTTGTCGTCTTTTAACTTTCCAGAGGAAGGTCTTTTTGTAATATTTCATTCGGAGTCAGCAGCGTCGACGACGTTGAGATTTCAATAATGAAGGTGAGTATGCGTTTATCTAAGCGTATAAGAAACATTTTAACTAGTTCATATTGAATAATGAACTTAAACATCACCTGTCTAATATAATAAAGGTACTAACTAAAACTAATTAGCAAACCGTCTGGTAAATTTCTGTAGATATTACTTGTCAATTATTTAAACAATGAGAATTTATGTTCAAAATGTATCATTAAAACTGATAATAATTAAAACAACTTAAGTTTGTCAGTTATATCAAAATCTCGTTAGTGACGACTATAGTGAGAGGGAGCACATTCGTCCCTCGTGTACCCGTAGAAGTTATTTTGACTTTTGCAGGCAGGCGAGGGACGAATGTGTCTATCATCGAGCCCATTCACTTGGTAAAACGACGTGCAATAAAAAAGTAGAATAAAATAAACACAAAATGTAATGTACATTATCAAAAGTTTTATTCATTTATTCATTCATTTATTCATTGCATACATTATAACAAAGATTTAGCTTAGGTTGTAACTAGCTTAGAAGTAAGTACATGTACCCTGTAAGGGCGCAGCTTTATTACATCGTTGTGAAAGATCCTTCCACCTTGGAAGGAAAATCTCTTTTGACTTAAAAATATCCTCATACAAAATCTTTCGTATTCGTATACCGCACACGTATTCGTATTCGTACACAGCGACGAAAATCTGCGGCGCAGTGGGTGACAGTCCGCCTGTCACGCAGGAGGTTGCGGATTCGATCCCGCATCGGGACAAATATTTGTACGATTTGCAGGTATTTTTTCATGGTGTTCTGTTCGTTTTCTAAGTATAGTAAAAATATCTATATGTGAAATAATATTATATTATGTATATCAGTTAACTAGTACCCATAACAGAAGCTCTGCTTACCTTGGGGCTAGATGATGCTGTGTGGACTGTCCGGCATTATTTTTATCACTGGACTCAAATAAAATAATTTGTCAAAAAGTAAACGTGACCGAAGACTTACCTACATATACAGAGTGACTAACGTTAATAAGAAAGTAGGTAAAGAGCACTAGTTTTGTACATTCTCTTTCGTTCACCTCAAAAAATGGTATGTTTACAAAAAAGTACGCTTCGCTTTTATAAAATGTCGATAACGACTGAATTGGTACAGCAAGAGATCAATTCAATCTTCATAATAGATTCCGGAGTCGTGAGTCCAAGCAATTACACGCGGAGCACATTCTGTTGTGACGCAATCATAATAAACAGGGCTAGTGACATCTTTATAGGGGTACAAGTGAAGTGGGGTACTCTGAAAATATATATAACAGCACCTTGTAACTAGTAAAGCAAAGGATTGCGACTATTCTTTGATTTCTTAATACGAAACTAGAATCTATCTCTCCCAACAAGGTTTGCTTTAAGAGAACTCTTTTTAGGGTTAAGTTCATCTTTGCCATTTTGATATTTTTTTGTATATTTTATCGAGCAATAAAGAATTAAAAATTAAGATAGCACATATTACATTTATTTTAAATGTACATATTCCGAACCAAACGTATTTGTTATTAGGAAGCGGAAACTGAAACACAATCACAAGATGGAAGTTATAGAAACACGCCAAATTAGCCAAATAAATTAAATTAAAACAAATCTTTTAGTTACACAGTAAAATACATTTCGTGAATTTAATGTTCAAAATTCAATTACTTCCTTTAGGTGGGATAGATAATCTTTTCTATATAAAGAGGAAAGATTTGATTGTTTGTTTGTTTGTTTGTATGTTTGTTTGTTTGTTTATTTGTTTGTTTGTTTGTTTATTTGTTTGAATTGAATAGGCTCCGAAACTACTGGACCGATTTAAAAAAATCTTTCACCATTAGAATCCTAAATTTTCGTGATGAATATAGGCTATATAATATTTTCAAAAAAGTTATTGATCAATTCAGTAATTGAACCGTGCTCTCTATATTCAACCTCTTTTTCTATTATGGCGCGTCAGAATAGAAAAAGAGGTTGAATAATATAGCTCACGGTGCTTGCTTTTTCTCTACGGCCAGTGTCAGTTATAGAGTGTCGAGTCAATGTGCACCGGCCTACCGGCTTCTTTTATGTTGCAAAGTGATTGATAGGCAGGTTGCGTTCTAATTGTCGTGTGGTGCCGGTTCATGTGGGTGTCGTAAGAGGCGGCTAAGGGAGACACACCGGGGGCGGCTGCAGCGCCCCCGCGGAACAAATCCATCGAACTGCGACCCCTAACCCACACGCCCATTGTGGGGATTATGGGCAAAAACCCCCAAATAATGCCATCTATGGCGCTCATAAGTGAGCCCTATGTCCAGCAGTGGACTATTGTAGGCTGATGTTGTTGAAGTTGTAATTGAGTTTCGCAGTAGCACCCGGCTTTAGTAACACAACGGGAATAAGGAAGGACATTGCGACAAAACAAACAGAGTAAGACAGAGCTTAATAGCCTATTTTTAGACAACGTTATCGACTTCAACATGCTTTTATCTGTTGAGAAATTATTTTGATTTCAAGCGACGCCATTCGCAGGAGTGTACTTTTGACATGGATATTTTAGACTAGGTACGTGAAATTTGTTATTTGATGACATTATTTATTCTCGTGTGAATTGATTTTTTACTGAATTCATAGTATTTTTTAACGGCACAAACAATATTCCTAGACATAATAGCTTAATTCAAGCCCAGTGGATGTATAACCATGGAACAGTCGTTGATAAGCTGTTAATTATTGTTAAAGCTGTCAAGTAATAATTTTCAGCACTCCGGGGTAGCATATGTACCTATTTACTTACATACAAACAAAATATTTAACGAGTTTAATATTTTTCACTTCACCCTGTCAAGGCTTCCCTAAGTTCAATATCCGTAAGCACGCCAGAATCCGCGCAGATTGATGTCGGCAATTATCCAAATCCGTCCAATTTGTGATACGTATTGTTATTCGTGCATTCCATTTGTTTTCTTAACTAACTTCGTTATTTACAGCGTAGGGGAGACGTGGGCTACGCGGCACGGATAATGAACCTTGAAGGCATAGCAACCTTTGAATACTTACTGTCGGTTATAGGGACTTTTGTAGCCCGTTTTACACAAGAAGTGTTCCTAGAAAGATCGACTGCTTGCGTAGCTTCTAAGTAGGTATAGACAGGCTACTTTTCATCTTGTATTAGCACGTGCATAGCCGCGGGCTGGAGGTATCTAGTAAGTAATTTTGTAATCTATTTATACTACAAGCCCAGCTAAAAACCTCACAAATAAATTCATTCTCGGGTTGTTGTGTCAGAAAACAGTTCATTTAATATCGATGACGTAAAAAATCCTCGCGTTGATTATTCTCACTTTCTGATATTTCTGATTATTGAATAATTGGTATATTGTTAATATTACGTTTCCAAAGATAAAATTATTCCGATGAAAAATTTGAGCTCGTTGTTATCGTAGAATAAAGGATATTTATAAAATGTTGTTTTACCTAGATACCTTCCTGTTATATTGTTAGGCATTGATAGATAGGCACAGAGAGCTCCATCGTTAAGGCGCTGTCATACGACAGACATCGTAAAACGACCACTTTTTCGTCGCACAGTTAGGCTTACTGCGACATACTACAAGCCCAAAAAATATACAGTTTATAGTCAAGTGTATGGAAAAAAGACTTATACAAAAATATTTCATAAAAACCATCTAGAAACTTGAAAAAAATATCGCAAGAAAGAACACGAAAATATTTTTTCGTCTCGAAATGCTCAATATTTTGAGTGACAACATTTTATAATTTTGTTACTGTAAGAAAGGTAATTTTATCATCTAGAGAAATATGTATAAAGATTTTAATTTACTGGTGTATTTACTTTTAAAATAAGTTAAAACCGATAAATAATGTTGACATTGTCGAACAAGAGATTCAACTAAATCAAACGCATCACCATTTTCAACTTTATTTGTCAAGCGCTACGAACTACTAAATAATACTACTAATACCTAAATATTGTCTTTATACAGGGCCTTAAAGAATACTAATTCTTCTTCTGAGTCGTTACACTCTTGGCAGAGTGGTCGTGGTCGTCATATTAGGGGTGGTGGCACGCCTTACGATCCGGCGCCATTCCTCTCGCACCGCTGCCTTCCTTGTACACTCGTGTAGAGGACCGTTCAGTGCAGCTTTAATTTGGTCCGTCCAGCGCATGGGTGATCTGTCGCGAGCTCTTGTGCCGTCAACTTTTCCTTGAACCACAAGGCGCTCCACAGATCGTCCTCACGGCGCGAGACATGTCCGAAAAAAGTAAGTAAGTATACGACTTTTGACGATGGAAGAAAGACGTTGTTTGACACGGAGTTCGTCTAGTATAGAAACGTTGGCACGGAATTGTGTCCATGAAATGCCAAGCATTTTTCTCCTGCACCACATTTCTAGAGCGTCGATCTTCTTTTTCTCAGTCTCTCTCAGTGTCCAGGTTTCAGCACCGTAGAGGAATATGGGAAACACTAGAAGAAAGAATACCAATACCTAATATTAATCATTGTGATTTGTTGTAAAAGCTTTATTTTTAGGTATACCTCTACTGACTTGTCATTACAAAGGAATTGCTGATTGTCCGTTTTATTATAATTCCAGGTAAAATCACTTTAACTTGTTTCGATAAAACTGATTTTATTTCAATAAACACTACTTTAAATCACTTTTACATTTATGTTACTGACCTTATGTCCTGTCTCATACCAAATATCTTGTTTTGGGATTCGTTTAAGAGTGATATTCGTTAGAAATAGAATTTAATGAGGGCAAAAAACAAATACCATTTGTGATCCTTCTTGGTATTTGAAAGAAATAGATTATGCCTTCCTACAAGAAGTGTTGTTTGATTCTCCCCTTTGTTGGTCCCACGCACGCTCCGAAGGAAGTAACTGGACTTGGTAAAAACTGTTAAAATTATTTAAATTGTTGGACCTAAATCAAATGAAAATACATAAGCAACATATTCCACTTATTTTGTTCCTACCTACGTTTATTTCTTTTTCAGTGAAATTTATTTTTCATTGCTATGTTGTGTTAACAAAAACAATCAAAATAATTCAAAAGCATTGTCTGAGCTGACTTCAAAGCGTACAAGCCACGCAATTTTGAAACTTATTAGCACATAAACTACAATTTATTTGATAACTAAGCTCATTTACACTTAAAGTACTACATTTTGCGGCGTCCAGACGACTTTTATACAACCTTATCTATTTCTTTACATATAATGAAACTGTAGCCCCTCGTTCCCAGCACATATTATGTGTATTTTATAAGTTTTTACCCGACTACCAGCGGAGGAGGGTTATGTGGTTGGCACTCCATGTTACATAACTGTATAGTAGTAACGTATGGAAGCCGATTTCTTTGTTCCCAGGACGTGTCGAATGACTTGTCTTACCTATACTAACTAATATTATAAAGAGGAAAGATTTGAATTGAATAGGCTCCGAAACTACTGGACAGATTTAAAAATTCTTTCACCATTAAAATCCTAAATTTTTCGTGATGAACATAGGCTATATAATATTTTTAAAAAAGTAAGTGATTTGTATGAAAATGTGTAACCCATCGTGTTAGTATGTATAATTTCTGAAATTTTTGTGTAACCCCCGTGCGAAGCCGGGGCGGACCGCTAGTTTTCTATATGTATGTATAGTCGAAGGCCCCTCGTACCCCTGGGTAGGTACTAGTAGGAACAAGGCCTTGGACTTCCTCAGTAACAGACGATGATAAGGGACAGTCGGTGAACGCTACTTTAAGACTTTTACATAGTCAGGTTTTAGTTTTCTATAATGACTAATATTATAAACAGGAAATATTTAATTGTTTGTTTGAATTGAATAGGCTCCTAAAACTTTGACCGTTTGAAAACTACATTATCCTTGATAAAGATACGCCACAGAATATTTTCAAAAAAGCTAGGGATCCACACTGATCCATAGGAATACTTTTATAATGTAAACCAACCATCGTGTTAGCGAGTGTGAAAAATTATAATCCTTGAAATTTTTGTTAAATAGCCGGGGAAATGTTAGTTATCTATATTTTTATGTAATTTTTTTATTTATTGTTCATTTGCTACATGCTCACACTCTATATACAAAAAATAATTGGATCTCAACGAGAAAATCTTACTTTTTTTGGTATCTGTTTTTAAGCGTTTTTTAATTTTTTTTAATTCATTTTTTTTAACCCGGTCCTCATGCTTGTTTGACTCTTTGATTGTAAAAAAATATATATATTATTGTATTATATTATATATGGTTATGATGATGTTGATACCCATGTGGTTTCATAAACCAACACAAAATCATAAGTTTTCCCCTAAATTTAAAATATTGTTTTGATTTTTGTTTACCGCATCCCTACCGATAACGCTTTTTGCCGTTAGGGCCACAATGCATATTATTATACCTACTACAAACCGTTAACAAAAGGGTAATCTTTGTTTTCGCAGCACCCGACCGCAACAAAGGGCTGACCGCCGCCGCCGGGTCAATGACACCTGATAGCGCCTTATTTATTGCACCGCCTCTCGCGACCACAACAACGCGACGCTACGACGTAGGAGGTGCTAAGGTCGATCAATAAATATTACATATTGCACTCTTAATGAAGAGAATATTAGTAATAAGAAAAAGGTAGTCTATATTATAGCAAAAAATTAGAACAGAATGCTACCAATAACAACCATATCTGCAGGTACAAGATGTGGTCGGTCATGCACTACTACATACTCGTACCACGAGAAAATATCATCAGGTTTCGTGGAAACTTGCAAAAAATATGAATTACCTATTTGGTTCAAGAAAATTTTTTTGTCATTCAAAATATTTCTTACAATTTTGTCCCAAGGAGACCTTGCAACCTTCTTTTTCTCAGACTGTACCTACACCATCGTGCCACAGAGGTCGTCAGATAGAGTTAATTTCCTTCATTTATGTACGTGAAGTTAATTGAGAGTTATGACCAGTTCTCTCCTGATGAATGATTATTTCAACTAATATTGGACTCGCGCTTGATGCTTACCGGAGAACTGTGTCCTAAAGGATAAGAAGATACACTCGAGAGCAATGAATCCGGGTCACTCAAAGAATCCAAAAAATCTCGGAAAGTAAGAATGCTAGGTTAATGCAATAAATTGTATTTAATAGACAATTTAATACTCCTTAAATGAAAGTTAAAAAAATATGAGTCACCATACATTTTATTTACACAAAATTACATAAAGAAAAAAAAACTGCTGATCTCTCCTTAAAACAAAAATAGGAAACATGAAATTTTTGAACTTTATGACGATTTTCTTGAATTTCAATACTTCGTATTACCTCCTCGTGCTTCCATTACTGCGTTTACGCGGTTTGGCATTCTGTACACCAAGTTCCTTATACGATTTTGGGGAATATTCTCCCATTCCTCTGTGAGAGCAATTTTGAGCTCAGGAAGCGTGATTGGGGGAGGGTTTCGTTGTTTTACGCATCTCCCTAGCTCGTCCCAAGCATGCTCGATCGGGTTGATATCCGGGCTGCGCGCTGGCCACTCCATACAAGTAATGTTCATCTCTTGAAGGTAGTCATTCACAATCCTACCTGTATGAGGTCGGGCATTGTCATGCATAAATATAGCATCCTCACCCAAATTGACCATAAATGGACCAACGTGTTCGTTGAGGATTTCTTCCACATATCTTACGCTAGTTAAAGAGCCGTTTTCTATGATCACCAGCTCTGTGCGACTTTCAGAGGAAATTCCGGCCCACACAAGTACAGACCCACCACCGTAGGCTACTTTTTCTTCGATGCATGCTTGATTGAATCTTTCCCCTGGTCTTCTATACACTCTGTGTCTTCCATCGTGCTTGTAGAGCATAAATTTTGATTCGTCGGAGAACAATTTATTGCATTAACCTAGTATTCTTACTTTCCTAGATTTTTTGGATTCTTTGAGTGACCCGGATTCATTGCTCTCGAGTGTATTATTTGTGTAAAATTCGTCTGGGAAGGGACCCACTGGGTTTTAGAATATTTCTTTACTATGGTTTAAGAGACAGGAGAAACAACAGGAGACCGTGGGTGGTGATAATGAAATTTTATGTTTCAACCTAAGACATCTAAAATTAAGTTTCTTATGAACGAAGCGCGCTCTAGGTAATGTCGTTGTAGATTCAGGTTCAATAACTTTCTTTCTTTACGCTTACAAAATAAGCATTTAGACAAATCAAATTTCATAAAGTTAATTATTATAAAAAAAAGAAATAAGTTGTTATTGATTTCTCTTCACTTAAATTTTTTGTCCACTAGTGGAGAAGTGAAAATAAAAGTGGATTTGGTTACACGAATTTATTTTGTCATATTGGACTTGCAGATTAATATGTGATATAATGCATTTAGCACCCTTTTTGTGCGGAATTCAAAGGACTTAGTAGTTCTTATAAATTTTATGGGTCTCAACTAGAAATAAAAATTACAGCAAAACGCTCAAAAACCCTTCGTCCGGTAACAAATGACCCTCGAGTCCATTCCTGAGTGAACCTCATTTTAAATCACGGAATCATCGAAAGTGAGCAGCGGCCACTTTAAACGACGGTTTGGGACAGGTGTTTTGTTCAACTTAAAACGATGACAATATATTTTTGAGAGAATTCTGCTTTTTTCCTCCCCTTGAAAATTTTACATTGTAATGAATAAGGCTTGTCAAATTTTTGCTATTTATTCATGATAATTTTATACGTTTTCCTGTTTTTTAAATTTAAGCTAATAAAAAATATGATAGTTCCCCCTTGATTTTAGCCTGCAATCAGGAGTTCTCGGTATGTTGGTGCACTTCGATAATCTATAGCAAGGTTTTTGCATACAACAATTAGGTATTAAATATTTTCTCGAGTCACGAGTTACTACTGTTTACAACCGAGGAAGTTTTAATGGCGGGTCTGCAGCAAGACGCGGACGGTTATGAATTATCAGCGTCCCGGGATATCTTTTATCGAGTAAGGCCATTATCCGGATAGGATAGCCGGGAAGCCGGCTAGCCCGGATATCGATCATTGCTCGCTGTTATCGTCCGGATCCCCGGTTGTTTGAAAATAAACATAGTAATTGTGTAGTTTAATTTCTGGTTTTGTAGGTCGTAGATAACATTGTTGGGGTGTGGAACTGGACTGGAGAGATACGTTGACAACAGGTTGGTACCTTATCTAACAAACTGTAGCTGTTTCATCAAAACGGAGACTAAGTTAAACAAATGAAGCTGGAGCAATAAGACGCTATAATGGAAATTTAATGGTGTCAGTCTTTGGTAGCCAATAGTGTCGATTCTGTAGTTTTACTATTTCTAACCTAAATTTTAGGACGACCTAAAACTTAGGGTATTTTCTATACACTTCCTAAAAATATCTAAATTAGAACGTGATTGTGTTGATCTGAGTTGAACACATAAACTACGTTAAAAGATATTTCAGATTTTCACACTTTATTCAAGATTTGATAATATGCAACATTATATATTTTTAGAAAGCTTATTTACCAGACTAGTCCATAAATTGAAATATAAAATGTTTTCTGGCGTATTCTAGCGCTTTTCGACAAATCGTCAATTGAACATATTCTTGGATTTGACAGATTATACGGCAAAAAATGAATACTTGTGCACAGAATACTGATTTGATACTGATCAATGCCGTGTGGTGACGGCATAATATAGAATTTCACCACCCCAACTCATCCCGTGGGTGTCGTAAGAGGCGACTAAGGGAAACACACCGGGGGGCGGGCAGCAGCGCCCTCTGCAGAACTACTCCACTAAACTGCGATCCCCAACCCGCATGCCCAGCGTGGGGATTATGGGCATTTACCCCCAATGATAAGAACCGCCACAAAATGGCCCCCAGTTCCCGGCCGCCTCGCTATTCCTGGCCATGGTAGCGGCCACGGTAACGGCGGGGCAGGGGGTGCTAGGAATCTCCGGGCTACATTAGGCTACCACACCCCACACACACTGACCCTGGCAACGTTTAACGGACGCACTCTGAGGCTTGATCACCATCTAGCGCAGTTGGAAGTGGAGCTAGAGAACATTAAATGGCATGTTCTAGGGTTATGTGAAGTCCGTAGAGAGGGGGAGGACACTGTAACCTTAGACTCGGGCCATCTTCTCTACTTTCGCGAGGGTGATAAAACATCCCAGGGTGGCGTAGGTTTCCTCGTCAATAAGGCCCTCTCTAACAACGTCGAAGAAATCTCCAGTGTGTCGACCAGGGTAGCGTACCTGATCCTTCGGCTGTCTAAGCGCTACAGCTTGAAGGTCATTCAGGTCTACGCACCGACCTCGGCACACTCGGATGATGAAGTGGAGGATATGTACGAAGACATATCCAAAGCCTTACATCACACCACCAAGGCTCACTTCAACGTTGTTATGGGGGACTTTAACGGCAAGGTGGGAACCCAGACTGGCAACGAATCCCGAATAGGCCCGCATGGTTTTGGTGTTCGAAATCACAGGGGACAAATGCTCGTCAACTTCCTCGAGAAAGAGGGGCTGTTCTTAATGAACTCTTTCTTTAAGAAACAGCCCCAAAGGAAGTGGACATGGCGGAGTCCCGATTCTGTGACAAAAAATGAGATCGACTTCATCATGACGGATAGCAAGCATATATTCAGAGATGTCTCAGTGATCAACAGGTTCAATACCGGATCTGATCACCGACTCCTTCGAGGCTCTCTGAATATAAATTTGAAGCTTGAAAGAAACCGTCTGATGAAGTCCACGCTCCGACCGAACCCAATCCAAAACATGGCGGGCACCGAGAAGTTTCAGCAGCTTCTCGGGGATAGATTCGCTGCCTTGGAACCCACTGATGACGCTGACGAGACCCTACACAATCTGGTAGAAACGCTGAGGGACGAGGGCATCAAGTTTTGCAAAAAGCAGCGTACTGGTAAGAAGTCCAAACTCTCGGATGAGACTCTTGGGCTGATGACAAAAAGACGGGAAACCACCCAAGCGACTTCGTCAGAGAGGTCAGACCTGAACAAGCGAATTGCGAAGATGGTACGACGCGACCTTCGGAGCTCCAATACACGCCTCATCGAAGAGGCGATAGAGCGAAACCGAGGGTCCAAAGTATTCACTCAGCAGCTTGGAAGGAGCCACCTGACGAAGCTTTCAACGCACGACGGAAGGACCGTATTGTCGAAGCCGGAGATATCGGCCGAGATAGAGGACTTTTATGGCCGTTTATACGCTGCACATGCTCCCCGTTCCCAACGAGACGACCACGATTCTAGAGCCACCTTGATACGCCACTATACCGACGAACTGCCAGACATCAGTCAAGACGAGATCGTGTTAGCTCTGAGGCAGCTTAAAAATGGAAAAGCCCCCGGTGAGGACGGAATAACATCAGAGCTTTTGAAAGCTGGAGGATACCCTGTTATACAGGGGTTACAGAGCCTCTTCAACGCCGTCCTTCACAGTGGGAGAACTCCAAAGGCGTGGAGTGGGAGTTTGGTGGTGCTCTCTTTTAAGAAGGGAGATAAAAGCCTTCTTAAAAATTATAGACCCATCTCGCTCCTAAGTCACGTCTATAAGCTTTTCTCACAAGTTATATCGAACCGTCTCGCCAGGAGACTCGACGAGTTTCAGCCACCGGAGCAGGCTGGGTTTCGCGGAGGATATGGTACCATAGACCACATTCACACAGTGAGGCAGATTATACAGAAGTCCGAAGAGTATAATCAGCCCCTGTGTCTGGCTTTTGTGGACTATGAGAAGGCCTTTGACTCCGTTGAAACCTGGGCTGTTCTACAATCCTTACAGCGATGCCAAGTAGACTATCGTTATATCGAGGTGCTGAGATGTCTCTACGAAGCCGCTACGATGAGTGTCCGAGTACAGGACCAGCAGACTAAACCGATCCAACTGCGCAGAGGAGTGAGGCAGGGGGATGTCATATCCCCGAAACTGTTCACGAGTGCGTTGGAAGATATGTTTAAGACGCTGGACTGGAAAGACAAGGGCATCAACATAAACGGCGACTACATCTCACACCTGCGATTCGCTGATGACATAGTCTTAATGGCGGAGTCGCTAGAGGAGCTGAACCGGATGCTGGACAGTCTAGCTTCAGCCTCCCGATGTATCGGTCTTGGCATGAATTTTGATAAAACCAAAGTCATGATCAATGCCCACATTGATCCAAGACCGGTGATCGTACATGGCCACCTTCTTGAAATTGTTTCTGAGTACACTTACCTCGGGCAGATTTTGCAGTTGGGTAAAAACAATTTCGAGAAGGAAGCCAAGAGGCGGAACCAGCTAGGCTGGGCAGCGTTCGGAAAATTACGTCGAGTCTTCTCGTCATCCATACCGCAATGTTTGAAAACGAAAGTTTTTAATCAGTGCGTCCTACCAGTCATGACCTACGGAGCTGAGACGTGGACACTCACGATATGGTTGGTCCACCAGTTCAAAGTCGCTCAGCGCGCTATGGAAAGAGCTATGCTCGGAGTTTCTCTGAAGGATAGGATTCGTAACCAATTCATCCGACAGAGAACTAAAGTCATCGACATAGCTCAGAGAATTAGCCAACTGAAGTGGCAGTGGGCCGGCCATATTTCGCGAAGAACCGATAACCGCTGGGGTAAACGTGTTCTTGAGTGGAGACCGCGACTCGGTAAACGTAGTGTAGGACGCCCTCCGACCAGGTGGGATGACGATCTGCGAAAGACTGCTGGCAGATGCTGGATGCGACAAGCCGAAGACAGGGCGCTATGGCGCTCATTAGGGGAGGCCTATGTCCAACAGTGGACTAACATAGGCTGATGATGATGATGATGATGACTGATCAATACAAAAGCTGAATTAATTGAAATAGAATCTGACTATCGGGTGATGAGATTGAAAAAGCGCGGCAATTGTTTTTATAGGATTCAAGTTTGTCATGCAAAGACATTTCAACAAGCTACCTAGACATTTCTACTCAACTTTATTCTGTATCTTAATAATCTATCAACCTAATTTGAGAGCTGTCATTCTAATTTGCAACCTGTCGGTCTAGTTTTAAAACATAGTTATAGCTTTCGTTCTTTTGACACTCCTAAATCTTAATTTTAGCTAAGTTTCGGTACGTAATTCAAAAGCAACAGAATCGACACCATTATCCATGTTAGGCGAGATTGTTCATAACTCAGCAAGGCTCCGCCCTCATGGATAAGTACCATGAAACATAAATTCTGCTGATTCACATAATAAAATACACTTGCGAAGATTACAAAATATGTGTGTATGACACGTACAATGATGGCCTTACATGCTACCTTCAAAAAATTTACCAATTACTTCAATAATATGGCAAACAGTTATTATTTTACAAACAATCTGGTAAATTTATAAAGTGAGATCATTCGGAAAATTGGAGTTTTCAAACTTCCCACCTTTTTCGACCTTTCAGACATTTTCACCCCAATCAAATACAATAACAACACCCAAAAATAACAACCGCACCCTATAATTTGAAACTCAAGAAAACTGCACCCTTCTCACAACTTTTTAAATATATCATTTAGTAAACATTCTCACATAACTCTTGTCCCCGGCTTCGGTCGCAGACACGTCGTGCAATAAATTGACCTGAAACTTTGTGAACGTCAGATTTTCTCTCGGTTGTTCTGCGGGTTAGTTATAGAACTTTTAAGGACTTCGGAACACGGATTCGGACGAGATTTGATTTTCTCTAATAACAATGTAGCTTACAGCAAAATTCGCAGCGACTCCTTTAATAACCCCCTTAAAACACCTTTTTAGAAGATTAATGAACTAGTTAGTGGGAAGTCCTGGAAGTAAGTGATCTCTTTGTTTACATGCCAGATCTCCTTGACAACGGGGGTTATTCTAATAAATTAAATATTTTTCCCAAAAAATTTTCGATTTCGACAGGACTCGAACCCGCTTCCCTCAGTGCGGGAGTGTTTTGACCACTTGGCAGACGACTTGTAGGTAGAGCGAGAGAGAAATAATGTTTAATAATGCACATGTGATGGCCACTTAATGTATCTACAAAACGAATTACCCTCCCAATAGCCAAATCACCTTCGGCCATTACTCCTCCGTGGGCCATTTCTCTACTATATCCTCTTTATTCCGAACAATAAAGAGTAATTCACCCGCTCTTGCCAAGAGATGGCGTATGTAGATAAATTGCAATGGACGGTTCATTTTACAAATAAACTATGTCGAAGTAATAACAAAGTTTTGAAGTTATTCGGAGTAATATTGGGAGATTAGGAAAATTGGGTGTGGTATTATATAATATGAGGAATCTACCTCTGGCAGAGAACACGTACCAAAGCTTTAGCCTGATATAGATCTTCTTCCTAGCGCTTTGTGACCTCTGTGGCTCAGTGAGCGAAGGGCTCTTGCAGACGTTTGCGGTTTCAATTCCCACCGCGGAACTAATCTTTGCAAATCCCTGTTTCAGGTCCAGGTATTTTCTTTGTTGTTGTGGCATAAATGATGATTTTATAAATAATCGAATAATATCATTCATTTTATCGCTCATAAATACCACAAGCTCTGCTTTGGGGCAAGAAGATGTGAATTGTCCGATGATGAGAAAAATTAGAAGCGGTTTAATAGATCGTTAAGCCTACAAAAGTGTGTAGCCTATAAAGAGACATACATTATATGCAGAATAGAATGAACTACCATTATAAAGTGTGCTTTATGCGGCATGATATCTAATGCCACCTCTACGTTTCGTAGAGTTTAACATTTGGCAAGATACGCATCGTTTGGGTTATTAATTTACACGTATGGTACCTACTTCTGAAAAAGAACTCGTGAAATGTTTTTGGGCGGCGTACCAGGCATATTGTTTTTGAAAAATTACTCGTTTTCTTTCAACTTACCTACATAAATGTGAAATTAATTCCAGCGTAAATAAAAAACCGTGTTTACTGATGATCATGATTATCTCAAAATACATTAATTTGAAATTCCAGCTATTAATCTTCCATGCCAATACATTAATAATGAATTTAAATCTGTCTGACTGTCAGCGAGTTCACACTACCGACAGATTACATTATTGACAGTAAACGATTGTTTCCAGTGGCAAGGGATCTGATAAAAAAGGTCCTTTAAAAACTGATCCACTATGGGAAGGAATCCAAAGCGACTTAAATGAGTTCAATATTTATGTATTCGATCACAAATCAGATAACAATTAAATTACTCACATATAAACTTAAATAACTTTTTATAATTCCGATCTAGAATTTGATTCTAGATCAAAATTAAAAAATTAAAAAGATTTACTTTATGCTACGCTTAAGAACTTAACTTTTTGTAGATCGTAAGTGAATTAGCGTAAATTAATTATTTAACATTAAAAAACATTTTAACCCACAATGATAATAATAAAAATTTTGTGGAATCCCAATAAATATAGAAATACTTTTATCAGAAGATATATTTAATGCCCACTGTTACATATTCTGCGGCCACCTGAAAGCCCAAACCAATCAACTCCCGAAAGCTTTCCCGTGTATCTGAGGATCCATAGCGCCTCAGATACCGCAGGACCTCACAAATACGTACGACGGTCACGTGCCGCCGCGAGCTGTCTCTTCAAATATTAACTGGTGCGCCACTGCCCTACTTATATTATGATCTATGTATAAACAAAGCACTAAGCTTAAATAGAAGAAGGAATTTTTAAGGTTTTATTTGTCGTTTCATAACACGGAACATACTGATTGAGAAAATCGATTTGACTGTGAAAACATTTAAATAACTTCTTAATTCAGGTCCTTAATGGATTGACTAAATTCCTGGAATGTTAAACACATACATACTTATTATAAAACAGGTCATCTCGTATATTTGATAGCAGCTTTCGAGCAGTTAGTTTTCTATTTCGCTAATGGGAGTAGTGATAAATGTCCTCGGTCATTAGAAGCTGCAGCTAGACTCACTGCGATATTTTCTGAACACTTGTTAATCCTTGCAACTATTTCTAGCGGTTGGTACTGAAATGAACGTAGTAAAAGTACACTGGGATAAATGTTTCTCATCAGTGGAATATTTTTTCGAATAACAGCAGTTAGTTCCATACATTAATAATGTATTTACTAATGTATGGAAATATGTATTTTTTTTTTCTATTTTTTATTTATTTTTTAAAGGTAAAGTTTTTGATTTTTTTACTATTTCTATTTTAATTTGAACTCTTTTTAAACATTATATGTTGTACATTACATTGTTAATTTCAAAAGTAGGGTTTTTTCTTACTTTTCTTTGTTTTATATTGGTTTAGGTTTTTTTTCTAACTCTACTTTTACTTTAAGACACAAAATATTCAATTTAATTGAAGAAGCCCTGGGTCTAGGCTGGGTCTAGGCCCTGGACTAGGCTAGTTTGGGACCCTATGGATTCATAATAACTGAAAATGTATTTGTGTCAATAAAGAATTTGTATTTGTATTTAAGTACCAGTAGAAAGAAATTGTTTGAGCCGACTCATCGCAATATGCAGAAACATAAAAAGAAGTCAATATACTAAAAGCCTGTTAGGTACACTCATCCACGAATGCTTTCATAGGTACCTATCACGTCACATAAAAATACTCTTTTACGATTATTCCTCGATTACAGATAGGTAGGTTTATTGCTAGTAATATCAGAAATGTTATGTGCCTGTAAAATACGTAAGAAGGTTAAGTATTCAGTGCTTTCCATACTTATAAGTCCCATCACAAAAGTACCTATTTTTATATTATATTATAATGAAAATGAACTAATACTTAAAATCGAATAAAAATTGGTAATTTTTAAATGTCATTGGATCTAATATGATTATGGTATCATAAATGAAGTTGCATGGCAAGAGAAGCTCGTTTATCATACAGCTTATCTAAATGACCCAAGCTAGCCTATTGGTTTATACCTTACAATTCAAAAGTATTATATTACGAATTAGGTATTGTATATTTAAATAAACATTATTTAGTCCGTTTTCAATAAACGTGTACGCAACGGGGTTCGCTGTCAGTGACGAGGGCAGCAGCGGTAGTGGATTTTTAAGAGTGTATTATGTTTATGTATAAACGTTTCTTGTTCCGCTCCGTTATCCATTGCAGTTATAGGAGTCGTTCCATCTTTATTATTATTTTGTATGAAGGAAAACATTATAAATGTAGATTTAGCTTCCAGCTTCACCATTGCTTTCTGTTAGAAATTTCGTGGGTCTCTAGAGGTGCCAAAATGATAAAACTGAAAAGTTTCTTCATGTATCATCTACCGTGAAAACCGTTACCAAGTTACCAACTTCGCGCAACAAGCGTTGCTTTAATAATAGATTTACTAATCCAGATTAATAATTTAAAGGTGAGAACTAAATGCTTCTTCGCCTACATGTTCTCAAAAAATTAATCCATTCACCCCAATTTAATTATTGTCTATATTAATGTGTAGGTAAATAACGTAACTACACAAATAAATTACTTGTTAGGTGTGAATGGTGTAATTGATGTTATCAGATTAGAAATGTTACGATCTTGGTGAAATTAAATTGATTCGTGTCCTCCTCGCAAAACAGCTGCATTGACCTGGCACCACTATGACCCACCTAGTCTTGCTCTGCTCCAACTTGCCGAGTCTACAGGTGTGCTTCTCGTACTTTCCGCGGGTCCATGGAGCTAGCTTACTCGGGGTACTTGGCCTCATTTTCGTGAGACATTAGAAAACTACCAATCCGCGTTTTGTTATAGTCGTTGAGGATAGGACTTGACATTCAAAAATTCGCTTTCTTGAATTGATATGCGCGGTAACAACAGCTTACCTGTTTTAAACCAGTTTAAATTCTTCATTGCTAACATCCAGCTTAGCATACACGGTGAGAACAAGCTCCCCGGGGC
This sequence comes from Eupithecia pulchellata, assembly GCA_963931895.1. NCBI lineage: Eukaryota > Metazoa > Arthropoda > Insecta > Lepidoptera > Geometridae > Eupithecia > Eupithecia pulchellata. The sequence continues at coordinate 504,229 of OZ007529.1, read as the reverse complement.
CGAACTTCCACCGGAATGCTGTAAAAGCTTTGCCTGATAAGTAAGTTCCTCCATAATTTTGTGAACGGTTAGCTTTTGCAGAGGGTCAGGTTTTCACATTACAAAATTTAAAGCTCGAATTGACGCGTAATTATGTAAATTTATGAAAAATGGTTGTAAACTTTGTAATATAAATATTTATGTGGCGCGGCGCCATGTTTCATGTTTTTATTTTGTAACTACAACGTATCGGTTTCGTGTTGGTTCAATATAATATTTTTTTCGGTTTTGAGTTTAACAAGGCGTACAACAAACTAACGGAAAAGCTATTTGCCCCAAATCTTAACTATTCTATTTGAACATATCATAAAATGAACTTCAAAACGATCAACTCTAACACATTGTTTTTTATTTTAAAATTAGTACGAGACTAAAAATCTAAGTAATTTTGCTGTTAGGTTTTGGCTTTTTTACCGGGTGAAACAAAAGTGTATATTATTTATACTATCGAAATGGTGAAAAAATCCCCTCTATACAACAGAAATTAAGATTCAGCATTAATCTATTTATTCGTTCACATAACCGAGTAAGATACTTATAACAATACAGTAGCTTCATTGTTGATGACATTTGTATTTACAATTAAAACAACTGAGCTAACTGCAGACTGTTGAAAACAAACCACAGGTAGCTCAACTAATCCATATCAATACCAGTGAAAGAGTACCCAAGATGCGAATAAAGTAGATTGAATAGAATTATTGTTTATTGTTGAAGCTATATATCCAGCAAATGATTCATCAGAATTAAGTTACCTACAAGTAAATACTGGATTCATAATAAATTCGTTTTCTCGTTCGTATTCTGCATTTTATTTCAGGTACATACGACGAACCAATTATCTTTCTGCTTGATCATTCACTCTCGCAAAAGAACAATCTCGACTGTCGATTACAGGACAGAATCAGCCAGAGTGCTTTTGTGACGAGCCGTTAAAATCACAATTACAATTTACATATTCATGCGTCCACCGTGTCTGTGACAATCTCAGAGGAGCCGCCATTTTGTGAGAGAATTATCTGCCTACTGCGGCCTTAGATGAGGTGGTAAATGGTATTTTTAAAGTATCTAACTCGCCTAATTCGAATCTGTGTTGGCAAAAATATGTAATTTCTTGCTAGGTTGGCTAAAAAGACTTTATGGCAACAAAGCCAAGCAGAAAGTTTGATATCTTGAGTGACGTAAATGGCCTCATAAAATTGGGCATGGTCTTATTTATAGCCCAACCAAAATGTTTTAGATCAAAATAGAAAGTTTCCCGTTTGCAGCGAGCCGATTGACGTCACTGGTTAAACGTTTTCATAAAGTTACAACCTCGAGTAATCATTTTAATCCGCCCAACGCCGGGTCAACGCGACTAATCTAATTGACGAATGTTGCCCTCCTGTCTCGATGGACTAGTAGTCGTGGTTTAAAACTTAAGGATGATCGGTATAGGTTGGCGCGAAATTCACGTTTTTCGTGATTTTTATTTGTTTTCTACGATCAACAAGGAATTTTCTATGAACCCATGATAAAAAAAACACCAGTAGACCAAAGTTAGTTTTCCATATTTTAATAGAAAATGTTATTATTCGCGGCAAATTACTTATTCATTAGTTTTATTCCTTGTTAAATAAGAAAACATTTTAAATTACAAAAATAATTAATCTCGCGCCAACCCATGAGGATCGTTATAATGTCTGTATACACAAATATGAATGATAACATTAAAAAAAAACAATATTTTATACCACAAATGTAGTCCATGACTTTCTTAGTAATACCGTATATCTTCTTGCTAAATTTAATGGAGATGACAGCAATTTAAGCGTCTTACATAAGTAATTTAATGGTACCCTATTCTAGTATTTCATAGTTACGCCTGATATGAGAGCCTGAATGCCCTGTTACCACGGCACAAACAGTCTGTAACTCGTGTTGCCTAACAGACAATGCAAAGAACGAGTAATGAGTTGAGCAAATTCAAGTTTGTCTTCGTTAGATGCGGCCTGACTTGGGGCTTGATTTGAGTTATTTATTCCTTGCGGTGTAGCAGCCTGATTGTCTGGGAAATTCATGATTTAAATCAATAAACCTCAAATTTTGTATGGTTGATTTCAGTCAAATATTCAAAATGATTTGACGCACGCACACGGGGTGGTCACGTAGCAAGTAGGAACATTTTCGTATGCGAACAAAAAAGTTTGTTATCTCAAGTAAAGTTTTTCTTATCCCAACTTGCTGAGAAGACACTATTTTGATGGTCTGATCATTTTTATGATGACTTTTGCCTCAAGTTAAACCTATGTTGAACCTTTTGCGTAAAAGATTGTTTAATTTTGCTGCCTGCCCCCAAAGGGTGGGCCGCAGAACATGACCAAGGACAAACAGCGATTGAATCTAGGGTTGCCAGATGTAAATTTGATAAAGGAGGGCAGATGGGTCTAAAAAGGAGGATTTTCTGTAAAAAAGGAGGACATTTACAATGAAACAAGTTTTTTTCATATAACTTGGTTTATTTTAATCATACTTAGCGGAGCTGCCACCTTTAGAAAGGAGTTCTTGGTTTTTAATCGAATAATTATAAAAATCTTCACATGTAATGTTTTTAAATAGTATTGTGTGAGAATCGAAGATTTTACTGACTCTACACTTAATCGGTTCCTTTCTTTGCTCCACTGAGTATTTATTAGTGAAAACACCCTTTCAACATTCGCGTTATGTGCGCTTATACAAAAATAGAACTCGCAGATCTTGAGTAGCTCTGAGAAGCATTCGTGGTTTTTAACTGTTTTGAAGTAGATTTTCCACTGTTCGTGAAACTTCAAATCATAAAAGACTTCATTATGATCATCATCGGATTTCGATTTCAGAAAAGAAATGAGGTTACAAAATTGATCATGTAGCTTAACATAGTCAATATCTAGGTACCCCTCTAATTCTCAGGAACTCAATGCATGAAACTAAATCATCATATTTTAGATTTTCGTACGGCGCACGACATTTTCAGCGAGAGAGAAACGTATAGCAAAAGGAGGACATACAGTAGGTAAGGGAGGACGGGAGGACATTATATGGAAAAGGAGGACTTGTCCTCCTTTTGGATACCATCTGGCAACCCTAATTGAATCGTTCTTTCTAGAAGATAGACCTAACCTCGTCTTTTTGTGCTCTACTACAGCTTATGAGAAAGCGACATTACATATTTTTTAAATTTAGAATTAGAGGCTAGCTACATTTTGAAACAAAAGCGCTTAGTATCTTTTTATTCCCTACGTTAGTTCTTTCTTTCGGTGTCTGTACACTGAATGTAGTAACTATATAGTTATTCTGTGGCTGAATGTAACAGTTTCTAGAATATTTTCCTGTTCTAACGTCAGCCTGTTCTCCCGTCATCCATCCCGAGACACGGTCCCTCAAAACGAGGCGGCTGTATAGAGTGGTTACAATATGCGACCTCGGGGACCCTACAATGTTTACAGCTTTTGGGTTTGATGTCACATAATATAAGGGAAAGACTTTTTGTTTCGGCGATAACATGACTTCCCTTTTTCCGTAATTTTTTTGTGTTATTATAGGGACGTGATCAGCTTTAGATTTTTGGTAAAACAACGAAAAGTTATGTTGGTCCTTAGACAGGCCAACGAGCTTAGATCTGCTATTTTGTCTGTTTCAAATGGAGTGCCTATAATTTTGTAGCTTACGTCATCTCTGATTAAATCAACCGAATTGACTGGCTTTATTAGCCTTAGAAGTTTCTCCGTCGTAGTTTCTCCTACCCAAGCGGAGATATGTATCTCTAGTTCCCTCCCCATTGTCCCACAAGCAGGCTATCAGCTTAAAACACAAACTGCTATTACTATTCGACCCGCAGAGCTCGTATTTAGCGCCACACAAGGAACCTCAAAGTTCATACGATGCAAGTTGCCACATAAAAGCTTGCTGTTGTAAGAACTTTCCATACAAACGATTGGTTTTTGTTGAACTATTCTGTTCTTACTATTTAGCGCTAATAACAGTTTCATGCATAGGTAGATAGTCATCTGGTACATCCATACCATGTAACGAACTCTGGTTACTTTGATCAGATGATGTTTCAACATAACATTCCTTTGATACACACTAGGTACTTCGAAATTCAGGAATCAATGTGAGTACATGAAAGAAAGAAACAGAACTAGGTGCCTCTCTTCTGCTCAGTTTTTAGTCACGGGGATAAAAGCTAGGCTCGATGCACCTTCTGGATGAAAAGAACGCTAACTGGCAAAGCTAGTGTGTGTGCTTTGAATTCACATGAACACTGTTTGCCAACAGCGTGCTGTTTCACATCAGATGTAATAGCTTTGTGCTCTTTGTTGGTTTCTACCTGTGAAATAACTTACCTCCCTTCGGTACCCTTCACTGACACTTCACAGTTGGTTTCTAGGTTCCTACACTAATGTAGAGTGTACTTTAAGACCTGTTTTAATTAAAAAACATACACCCGCACCGCGTAACCCTGATATGTAATCCTATTTCAAAATGAATGAGTGAATGGTAAACAAAGAAAAAGCGCGTTGATTTTGTTTTTGTTTATTCAAAACTAGCGGTCCGCCCCGGCTTCGCACGGGTATTAAACAAAAATTTCAGAAATTATACACACTAAAACGATGGGTTTCACAGTTTTCATACGGATCTTTACTTTTTTTTAACAGCATTGGGGTTTTTGACATTGACTCGACATTCCAAAACTGACACTGGCCGTAGAGAAAAAGCAAGCACCGTGCGCTATACAACCTCTTTTTCTATTCTGACGGGCCATAATAGAAAAAGAGTTTGAATATACAGCCCACGGTTCAATTATTGAATTTTTCATGCGGATCCCTAACTTTTTTGAAAATATTATATAGCCTATGTTCATCACGGAAAATTAAGGATTCTAATGGTGAATGAATTTTTTAACTCGGTCCAGTAGTTTCGGAGCCTATTCAATTCAAACAAACAAACAAACAATCAAATCTTTTCTCTTTATAATATTAGTATAGATTAGAATTCCTTGCAGTCTTTACGATATTCGAAGCTTGAATTCTATGGAACACATGGCATATTTGAATTGAACTGCGAGTCAGATTGAAATAGGACTAACACCTCCGAAACCGAAACATACCTGGAAACTTAAATAAAACCATCTAAAAAAATTCACTCTGAATACGACATTGCATAAGTTGGCCGAGTATGGCGAGACTCGACTAACATAGACTTGTAATGTATGTACAGGCTGTATCTGTAACGCATTCGTGTTGTATGAGGACTCGGCTAACTTCACTATATCATGACAAACAAGAGCTTATTTACTTACGGTTACAGGTAACAAAAACAATCGTATTCATATCGCAGCGTTGAAAGCGCATGAAAGCATAATATATAGCTTACATTCTATATAATATATAGAATGAAAGCTAATTTTCATAACTAGCTTTGAAGTAAGAAAACGACAAGGTTGTGTAAAATTGGATAAATTTTCATGACGTGCATGCAGTAACTTTGTAAAAATTCCTTCTCCGGTTGAGCTTTTAAAGGTAATTAACTTTATAACAAAGATCGAACTATTTTTATATTATCGTCCTTCTTACTCTACTTTTATATACGTTCTTTTACAGTTAGGTTTGATCATCAAAAAAGACCTCGTCGGTAGAGACTAACAAATATAAAGTTTACGAATTTCTTAAAGATCTTTTAATCACATCGATCTTTTCAGAAGTTGTGTAACTTACAATTTTTTTTCGCACGTTTTCAAAATCTTGTGAGAAATATTTTACGTATATTTTTTTTCGATAAATTTTATCAAGTACCTACTAAAGCAAAAATACAAAATAATTTATTTACCAGAAAATCGATTACAGAATACTTATATGTGTTAAATTTATTATAAAAATGACTTTTTTGCGATATCCTGAAAATAAATATTTAGGTAAGTACTACTTAGTGATTACAGATATTGCGTTGTGTTATTATATTAGATGTTAAACATTGTTACCCATGTACTAGGGTCCCGTACTAGGGTAGGCCTGTTTCGCGGGAAACCGAGTGTAGGAGGACCTACAGGATTGCCATGAAAACTAAGAGAACGGTACATTATTTATTGTATAGTATTTGCTAAATATTGAAAACTGTTTGTTGCGAAAAAAAAATGAATCAGAAAATAAAAGTATTAATTTATTGTTATTAATTTATTATTGTATGTATGTAATAAAAATTTAAAATTCAATTTAAAGCGTACGAAGTGTTTTTTTTTGGATAACTTTGCCTCCTAGATATATAGTTTATCATTCAAAAATTATTTTACATTAATTCCCTAAAACAATAGTAAGCCGCGAAGAGCAAACTGAAAAAAAAATAGTTGAATAATGAAATGAATCATACTTTGATGAGTTAATCCGAATACATATAAAAATAAATTTAATGGTAATAAAAGAAAGAAAAGTAGTCTTTAAATTATCAATTTTCATAAGCTTTATGAATATTTCTGTCGAAGCTCGTAATGAAAGGACGATGTTGTGCGAGTTTCCATTTGCGAGATTGCACTTGACGGAAGCAGCCGGTACTCTTCACATTTTAAACATTTTACTTTCATTCAAACTTACAACGTAGGTAGGTACAGTCGGTAAATAAATTATATAAAAAAAAACTTTTCAAATACCTACCATTCATTCATGCTTTATGGCCTTATCACCCACGGCCATCAAACAGAACGGACTTGAGATACAAAATCGAAGTACTTTTATGATGTAACGCCTATTATTTTTTTACGTTATTATCAGATTTAAAAGTTGAAGACCAAACTATGAACAAAATTTTATGAGAACGAATTTATACGGGAGTATTCTGACTTATTTTCTATTAAAAACAAATACATAGTTACAATTCTCGTGTTCAATTCTCCGCTTTTTAACATAGAGTCTGGATCTCCTTAGCACACAAATGGTTCAGTATTTTCAGAAAGCAACCGAAATCTAAACTTCAAAACAAACAAATAAATAGCTGTTGCTGCTGACTGTACACGCTGTTTGCGGCGTGGACGAGGTAGCGGTACCTCTCCTGAGAAATAACTCCTTTCAAAGGAATATACAACCTTTCACAACGAAGGTAACTTTTTCACTAAACTAAAAATATTAGCCTTATCAGGGTTCAGTAGGTATCCAACAAGAAACCCTTATCGTTTTGCAAGTTCACATGTCTGCCGCCGCCGCTTAGTTCAGTGACTGCCTTTACAAGAAAGCTTTTTTTTGACAGACAATATTTTTACTGGTAATGTCAAAGACAAGGTCTTAGTTCGTTTAATTTATGATTTTTGCTTCCCATAGACTAAGGTACCGAGAGTCACAGATAACAAATAAAATGATTTTTTCGCTTGGATGAGCCAGTAGGTCCTTTAGTACACAGAACGTGGGTCGCCTAATTTTTTTCTGGTAACGTGGTACCCACGTTCCAGTGGTTAGAGGACCTTAAATTCTTAACTTCTGCAAGCCTTTCTATTTGTATTTACGATACCGCGAACTTGTGACCGCAAACACTTGTCAATCTTACAATACCTATCGCTTTATGCCGAACATTGGTATCATTATTTATAGTAAGTTGCTACACTTTGTGTTAACATTTAACCCATTATGTTCGAAATTAAAAATATAATGAAAACGTGAGACTGTGGCAAATATGTGCAGAGAAAAAAAAAATTACAGGCTTGTAGCCAATGCTGTGTCATTTAAGTGAATTAATTTGCTGTAGTTCTCCGGCGTGACCTTTTGTTATGACCTGGGTCCTTAGCCAACCGGCATTCGCTATGAAGCGATTCGATTTTGAAAATTCTTATCGCTCTAGCGATGGCAACCTTCAAATGGATTAAACGTCAAGATTTTTGGTAGGCAATGTACGAATATTTTGATTTCACCAAACCGATTGACAACATCGAACGATCACTTCCATCAAATTCCTAGCCAAGTGGCAGTTTTGAGAAGCGACTTCACGTAGTTGTCTATTCTCTTGATGGATACACTAGCGAACGCTAAGACCCTGTAGAAATCGAATCGAAACGGCGATTTCATAAACAGCTGTTGGAATTACGTCAAAATTTTAAGTAGCCTTGCGCTAGCGTGGATGTAGCATTCACGATCGCACCCTTGTTTCCCTGTGTCCACGAGGGATTAAAAATATACTTAACAACGAAAAAAACAAGATAAAGCTTTTGCATATGATCGGCAAAAATTCACACATTTGGCTTCTAAGGGCGAGAGTCGAAAGAAATTACAATACAAACTAAAACGTCTATTGTCAAAATGCAAAATAGTTTTGAATTTCTGTTATTTACTCCAATATTACCGAGATGATACGAGTGTCGTAAAATATGTATTTTCTCCTAGTTATTTATTTCTTCATGATTTTAAGAACTTGTTGAAAATAATTAAATAATATAATTATATAGCTCAAAACCATTGTTATTTTCTTTCTATTGATTTTAATTACACAATAAACACTGCCATAAGTATTTCAAAAGATTGGGTAAACTTCCAAATCGAAACAATTTTTTTGTTATGTATCACGTTTGTTTACAGAAATTCTATCTGAAGTTATAGGTAACAACCTACTTGGCTTGGTACTCCTTTTTATTTGACCCGTCATTTCATGAACGGTGAACGGACGAAATAAGCGAATGATTGAGTTCGATAACTATAGACTACAGACCGTACACCATAAGTTGTCCTGCCTCAGGAATTGGCAGCATTATATTGGCAGCACGATATTGCCAACATTATGAATCTTTTACCCCATTATGTAAACGTGTGTTTATGTTTTAATTTCATATTTGTATATAAATATATAAGTAGTTAGGACTAGGAAAGTTTTAAATTATGAAACAATAAAAATTTTAAATTATTTATTGAAATTGTTCTGACACTAATTATGGTCAAAAGGAACATAAATAAACAACACAAAAAATTCTTATAAATCGAAATCTTCAAGATCCACGACGATTTTCAGCAGAATTGACTTGTTGCAGGCAGCAATAGCTTCGCTTCTTTATATTATGTATTCTACTCGTGGTTTTCTCCGACATGACTGAAAATGACACATAAAATTTGTATTTGTATAATATAAAATTCAAAAATTCAATATTTGTATATATACAAATAAGGGATATCATAACAAGATAAATTAAATAACCTGGATAATTTACTTTTTATTTTATCTTTTTATGTGAGTAAATCTTATGATCCATTCTAAAGGTATCGTGTATAAAGCTGGTATCCCTATTTTACTTACCAGTTGCATTGATGGTGCAACGCGAGATCGCACTAGATTTAATGGATTTAACTGGGCATGGTCTGCCTTTTCTTCCTCACAAAAGGCACGCACCTTCAACACAATCTCTTTTGCACTGCTTTTGCATGAATAATTCGAAAAATATTAATTAATAACACAAATACGAGCGCAATACTTCAATCAAACTATGACAGTCTAACAACAAAAGATTGACAACCAATTGTGCCAACTTATCGGCATTTAGCGATGCGATCAGACGTATAGACAAGGCGATAGCTACGCAAAGGTTACTTTGTCTACCAATTGAACTTCGCCATCATTTGAGCTATGATGATTGTCGTTGCGATGCGTGATATCGAAGGAATATGTCAAATCCATACATTTTTGTACGTTTCTACCATCGCTTTCGATTCGCAAATGTTACTTTGTCTAGAGCCCCTGTTCTGTGCTACGGAGAGATGTATTGTTGGCGGGTGCTTGTATTATCACATTGTTAATTTTGTTATTTTATATTTGTTTTTTTAGGAATAAGTAATACCTACTCATAATTTAATCACCAAACCTAATCTTTAGATCTGATTTCAAAGCATATTATCGTAGGACCTTGTACGGCAAAGTGAGTATTCGTTTTTACCTGACGCTCAACAAGGAGGATAACATTCACTTAAAATATTGCAAAAATAGACCTAGATAAATAACGAAACTGTAGCTATTATAACTTGGTTATTTGTATAACCAAGTTATAACTTGGTTTATATAACCAAGTTATAACGTGGTTATTTATTATAATAAATAACCACGCACAGAGATCTCGGAGCGTGCGACCGCTCTCTACTCCAAAATGCAAAAACCCGAGTATAAATTAATTTCCCCTGCAATAAACATAAATTTCCAAGCAACAGAACCGCGGGGCAAAGCTAGTAATATATAATCTTCTATATAGTCGTCATGATCTTTGTTTAATCTTTAATTGTTATTTTTCTACGTGAAGATTTTAGAGAGGAACCTTTTTATTATTATAATAATAATAATATAAAATCAGACAATCCACGTAAGAGATCTGCTCACACAGCGAATATTTCTATAAGAATGCGATTCATTGTGTTGTGTCTGTGTATGTTTCTTCACCCTAATTTTGTTCCTATTATGGCTTTTTAATGTGGTCAATGTATTAATTTATAAAATATTTATTACGTTAAGACTTACGCGTAATAAAGAAAATATAAGAATGGAACTAAGCCGTTTCCATTATAGTCGCCAGCAGCAATGCCGAGTGTAATGATATGTTCCGCCAGTCTCGCGCTAACATGACACTGAGACCTGAAATTGAATTGAATTCTACGTCGGATCATGTTACAGAGAGAAGCTCATGTGCAGGAAGTGAGATGATCGGGTATTATTTTATTTTACAATTTTCGGTAACAGCTAGGTACAATATGTATATAAACAAAAATTGCTGATGGATATTTTTTTGTTGGTGTTCTTATTCGTTCAGTGGGTATATCTATCAGCCAACACAAACTCACAGACGTTGAGTAATTTGAGTGGTAGTTAGTTGATTCCTCGCGATGCCGACGCAATGCCGACGCAAGAGTCGTATTGTTCAAGAGACCAGATTAGGACTTATGATATGGGGATATATATCTCCACATACTCTTTTTCCCCAGATAAAATGGTTTCGGCTGGATTTGAGTGACCTCGTCATATCGAAGGGATAGGGAAGAGGATGTATCTCCATCGGATGACATCTCCTCATCAAACCCCATTTGATTTCGAACAAAAGCAACCGATATCGGAATAAAAAGGTTCATTGTTTTCCTTTTGCTTCTTTAATCTTCGTGCTTGGTTTCCATTGGAAGATACACAGAGAGCTCACTCTCCCCTCTCTATGTTTATAGGATTCAACGGTATATAAAGTGGTGAATAAAACAATTATTTCATAAAAAGGAACCCAATTAGATTCGGTAAATGCAGTCAATTTGACTTCCTTCCGAATTTGTAAAAATATTCGGACTATAATACAATCATGTTCTGACATAGTGCATTTATAACGTAATAGTCTCAAAGGTACTAAAAAAATTCTGACAACCCTCACGCTTACTTCATTTATAGCTTGGTTTTGACGCAGTTTCTCACCAATTACATAAGGGCCCTCGTGGTATTGGTACTGGCAGTGGTATCGGCACCACAATATCCGTAGTTCGGATCAGTCTGGAGGGCCTGCTCGGCCCCCACGAGAAGATAACCTTAATTTTACAATGAAAGTATGCGGTAATAATCTTATAAGTACCTAAACATACTCTAACATAGCTTCCCAAAAAATTATCTCACCCCTTCCGCCATGATGCTTATTTAAGTGGCCTCCACACTATCCCGCAGGATACCAGTTCCATCCGGTTATACCCGGATTACAGTGACGTCACAGCTGGCTTACGGGCTGATCCCTCAGATTTTTTCGGCACTCGTAAAAAAACCCAAAAGTCTCGCACATCGTCGTTACGCGGACAAAGTGTAGGTAGATGAGTTGAGAGATTGTTTCGGAGTCAGTTTTCGGAGTGTGACGTTCATTCAGAATTTTATTCTAGGTGTAAAAATAAATCACATTCGCTCTCTTAGTAAGTTTATTGTCTTAATAATAACACAAAACAAATGTGAGTCATTGCTGCTTCGCTTGCGTTAACGAATTGTTTTTTCGAAGCTTACATCGTTTTCATAAAATGGTTGTAAACTGCACTAATGTAACGTTTATGGGTCTAAGGGGAGTCCTCGAGAATCAACATTTCAGCTCCGGACTTCGGACTCCGAAAGCTGGAATTGTAACAACACAACACTCTGAATTATAATTTCAAATTTGCGATGTGTCGCCTCTGTTAAATTTTCTTTATCGCACGAATTTGAAGCGATGTAGGTAATCTGTGCTTTGCATGTGTAGCGGTTACCCGACTGCGAAGATAAAGTGTGTAATGTCTAACTCGTGTTGTGTTTGTCGAGGAGTCTCGGATTGATAGAACCAGTCTGAGGGAGTTCCTTTTGTAAACATGAACACGAACGTTTGGGAGACGGCGCACCTAACTCTTATGTAACGTTATGAATTGGAGATTATGAAAATGGGCTTCTACAGTTGTAGGTATATTTTCTTCGAACGTGGACGCTGTTGTGCTTGCTTTTCCATGACGGTATTTCTTGTTCAAACTTCGCTGACGCGATAATTATTTAATAATAGCAGAACGCGTCTGTTAAAATACAATATTATACCTACATAATTATATGGTGGCTGGTGGATTTATAATTTAACTAAAATTCCAGGCCTCCGAAACTGGGACAGTTTTTAAACTGTGATGTCTTTCTACCGATATGAGTACTATAGTTCGACCGAAACCGCTGTACCGCTCCTGAGGTATGCGCGCGGCGAGACGGGGGGGAAGTATCGGCCGCTCCGATCCATCAGTCTGCCGTCGACGCTCACGGCAGTAGGTCGCCTTTGTACCGGACGGTCTATGTCAGATACACATGAGATAAATATCCAAAGATGGGCCGAGCGCTATCTCGTGATTTCAAGGCCATAATTTTTAAAGTGGCCGAATATTTTAAGAAAAGAAAAGCAGACAGAGAGAGCTTTGAATATAAAAGTGATGCAAATATTGCCAAAATCGTGGCAGACGCTACGGGGTACTACGAAAAAACCGCAAGAAATGTGATAAAAGAGGGCAATTCATCAACTGAAAATTTGGGCCGATTGAAATTTAATTCGCCAAAACAACCAAAAACTATAAAGAAAAAACATGTTGTTGAGGATTTTGATTTAGGAGTTATCAGAAGAAAAATTCATCAGTTTTATGAATTTGAAAAAAGAGTGCCAAGTGTCCGTAAGTTACTTTCAAGTTTGAAACAAGATGGCATATTAAATTGTGGACGAGAATTTCTAAGGAGCCTCTTACACACAATAGGTTACTGTTTCAAAAAATGCAAATCGAAGAGACATCTCCTTATAGAGCAGCCTAATATTGTAGTGTGGCGGAAAAAATACTTAACACAAATCAGAAATTACAGAACGCAAAACCGCAACATATATTTCCTTGATGAAACATACATTAACGCCAGTCACCATGTAAGCAAATGTTGGCAATCATCAAGCTGGTGTTGATAAGGTTTGCACTTGGCTCACTGGCAACGTCCTTACACTAAACGCCTTAAAGACTAACTACATTACGTTCGCTCTTAGGTCAAATCTACTTCCACCCTCTTCCTTTTCAATCAGAGCTCATTCCTGTCTTGCAGCTACTCCCGATTGCTCCTGTCCTTACATCTCAAGAGCTGAGCACACTAAGTATTTGGGAATCATTCTGGACCAAACGCTAACATTCAGAAAGCAAATCGATTCGCTGGTTGGTAGGACGCGTAAGCTTATATACGTCTTTAAGGGACTAAGGAATGTAGCAGATCGCAAAACTATCCAGGAAGTGTACTCAGCGTTGTGTGATTCTGTCCTGCGATACTGCATCACTTCTTGGGGTGGCGCGGCTAAGACTCACCTTCTTGAACTTGAGAGAGCGCAAAGAGCTGTGTTGAAGGTTAGTGCACGTCTCCCTTACCGTTACCCAACCATTGAGCTCTACAAGGAACTGAATCTTCTCTCAGTTAGGCAAACCTTCCTTCTTGAAACCATCCTTAAGAAACACTCTCAACTGGAATATAATCCGGATTTGATTAAAAATAAACGTAGGAAAGGTAAGGTCTGCACCGCTCTTAATTTTCACACCAGCCGCTCTCATAAATTTAGCTGCTTCTTGGGACCCTACACCTACAACAAAGTCAACATGATGCTTAATATCTTTCCCCTATCTCGCTACAGGTGTAAAACTGAAGTAACTAAATGGTTGAAAACACTCGACTACCGAGAGACTGAAAATCTTCTAGCAACCCTTTCATAATCTTCATCTGCTACTGGTTAGATGATGGGATCGGAACATTGAACATACCTTCTTAAATTCACACGCATTCATACACAAATTCAAATACTTACACATATACACTCACACACACGCGGGTAACTCCTGTCGCCCGGACTCTTAAGAGATCGGTGTCCTCAGGAGTACCCTGCACAACAATGCCTACAAACACAACACACCACACTTGTCTTTAGCTGTCTGTGCTTACCCACTCCTTTTATCTTTTTATTGTTGTTATTACCTTTTATAATTTTTATTTCTTTTTTCCGATTATCTTATAATTTAAGCAAATGGTTAGTATTTAATTCTAATACCTTCAAGTGCTTTAATGGAATTGTGCCTATGTTTGTACAATACCTGTTAGTATAGTTTCTAAACGACCCAAGTATACATAGATATATTTAATCCGTGGAGTGTGGGCCCTGGAGACTTGCTGTTACAGGTTTTTCTAAAAACCTATAGCAAGCTCCAGCCTCTCACAATATAGGTTTATTATACCTACAGTGTACTTTCGTTGTAAGATTTACTTCTAAGTACCTAAACCTTGTGGAGAGAAAATAAATGATATTATTATTATTATTAATCATCGTCCGAACCTGGAATTCATGCTGATATTGGAAAAGGACGGCGTTTGGTAATTCTTCACGCTGGATGTCGAAATGGCTTGGTTGATGGTGCATTGACGATATTCAAATCAGATGCTAAGACCGGCGACTATCATGGAGACATGAACGGGCCTACTTTTTAAAAGTGGGTAGATGAAAAGTTAAAAGATAAATTGCTTCCGAATTCTGTGGTTGTCTTGGACAACGCGTCTTACCACAGCGTTCAGGTTGACAAGAAGCCAACCATAGCAAGCCTCAAAACCGAAATGCAGAACTGGTTACGGCGCCACAATGTTGAATTTTCGGAAGCTATGACAAAATCTCAACTGCAACTTCTTATCGATAATACACAAAAAGAGCCCGTGTACAGAATTGATGAACTCCTGAAAGCCAATGGACATACTGTTCTACGATTACCGCCGTACCATCCGGATTTGAATCCCAAGAGTTAGTCTGGGCTGATATTAAAAACAATATAGCTCATAACCATATTAACTCTTCTCTAGATGAAAAGATAAACTTATTGAATACATTGTTTTCGGAGTTCACGGCGGAAAAATGGCAGAAATGTGATGATCATGTCCAAAAAAATTAAAACAATTACTGGGATCGCGATAGTAGATTTGATATTATTATCGATCCATTAATTATAAATTTGCAGAACGACTCTGATTCAAATTCCGATGGCGAAACGGAAGATGAAGTTGAAGCAGAAGCTCTGTCAGAATATCTGTAGATAATTTAGTTATAAAAAAATATAAACATATCGATATAATATATAAAACAAAAATATTGTTTATATTGGTACGATATCGTAAGATATATCCGACAATATCGATCTCATGTGTATTCTTGCTCTTTTTTCCTCGGCCCCCACTTCGCCGCACTTTCTTAGAGAGCGGTACAGCGGTTTCGGTCGAACTATAATGAACTATGACTTTGATTATATCACAACTCGCTCCTCGTGCATAATGTCATGTCTCAATTATAGAGGCCTTAGTCTGACTTGTGCGCATTAACTTTCGATATACGATTTCAAAAACTAATGAAAACCTATAGGAAATGTATGTCAGTAGACACTTACAAGGTGAAGCCTAAACTTGCGACTTCTATTCGAATCGTGTGAGTATGAATGAAAGCACTAAAATTAGCTAAAATAATTTTATGTTTGTCATGTCCACATTGATTCATTTCTGGCTTCAAAATATAGACATTTTTTGAGTGACGCTGTCCCCATGCTGTAATAGCAACGTCTTTTACGTATTTGACGTGTGATCGGATACACTTGCTACGCTCATAGATGCAAGAAACAACTTGGTGTAAGTATCATACTATGCAGACAGATTGGTAGTATCCTCTAATGGTAAGTAAACGATACGTATAAATGTTTCACGACGAAATGCTGACTCGTGCGTTCGTATTTATCTCAAGTCACCAATTAGTTCTCTATTCCCATGAATGTTTCAGTGAGTTTTATTTTTAGTAAGTAATTCCATGGATTTACGAGTAGTTCAGTCGGATCAAGCGCTGCTGTTGTTAATTTTGTGTCCCTTACTTTTATAGAATCTGTGGCGCAAATGCCACGAATCCCTGTCACGTGAAAGTGCAACGATCAATCAAAATCATTCGAAAACTATCATCGAGGTCATTGGATGGTTGCCACACTACGCATAGTAGTTCCTCTCGATCGGTAGGAGCGCACAAGACGGACTAGACTCACTGATTGCAGAAATAATATAGAATTGAATCGACTTCAAGCATGGCCTGAGGTTTGATACCGCCCGCTACAACCGTGTGTCGTGGTTCACGTGTGCGATATACAGTTCTCGTGTATCTAAAGCTCACCTGCACTGTGTTATTACAAGGACAAACAGCCAGTCCTCATCCCTGCACGTAATACAATAAGACACGGCGGCGTGGAAAAAGCGCTGCTATAGCTCATCATCAGAGCTAAAGTTTATACGGTGTATACTTACGAGCAAGAAAGTAGAAGATTAATAAGTATTTTGACGAAAAACGTCTTTCAAATCGGATTGTATGTGACAGGCTGTTGTGGTGACGCGCTGTGCTTACACAGCTTGCAAATCGAAGCGAGCTGCGAGCTGTTTGGAACACCTGCTCTATGCTGACTGATCAGATGCAGCTGCCGCACTGCTGTCCGCTACGACAATTACGTATCGAGCTGCTCTTTTTAGTATGTTTAACTCTATGCTTACCCTATTCAATGCCCATAGGTGGAACGAAAATGTGTAATTACCTCAGGTTCGAATGACACAAAACAATGACGTGTAAATACATGAATGCCAGGATAATACAGAAATATTTTTCCTCTCGAGAGTCCAATTATTTTGTCAGGCGTTGTAGCTGTATGTGATAGTACCTGTAGCGCGCTTGTCATTTGTTTTGATTACAGCGCGCGCCGCGCCTCGCCTCATGTTATTATGTGGTACCTACCTTTGCTGGAGGGGATAGCGGTTATTGTTGGGTGTAGTTTGAGTCGTTTGTGGTTTTACGTGTTCCGAACCTACCTCAGAAATCTGAATAATATTCAGATTTCTTTGGAACCTAAAGAAACACTTTATTTGTATCTCACGAGTATAAACATTTTGAAAACTACAAGAAAATAATGGAAAGTTAGGCGAACTATCGTTATCTCACGAATTGTCTTTCATATATTGTACCTTTTTATTTCCTTCTCCATTTGACAATTTAGCGCTAAAAATACTTTTGTATGAGCCAGAAAAATAAATAGTTTTGATTTCTGAATCTTGACATATTTAATAGCTGCAGTTTAGTAATCTAAAAACTCACCCAACTCAACTAACCCAAACACACGCATAATATTCAATTCAAAATTTCATTCTTACTATTTGGCGTTTGGGTCAAACAGATTTTAAAAACAAGTCAATGAGCGGTTTTCTGTTTGCATTTTTGTAAAGAAAAAACATGTTTCCATACGTCTCCAAAATTGTTCACTGACAATTGGAAATCAAGCAAAGATGCTAAATTGGCAACACTGAATAGAAATCCGAAAAAGTTGGTCTTTCTTTCATTTGATATTGACATATTCTAATTTGCAGTTGGCGCCGAGATATTTCGTAATAACTTTAGTGTTTTTTATTGCAAATCGAAAATGCTCATTTATAATGTTTCATGTTAATAATGCTATCGCTAAAGTCCTTACGTCCTCTACTGTAAGAGGCATAATATACCTAACGTGTTTAATAGCAAGCGAAAGAAGTGACTTTGAAACAAGGCGCTGGCATCGAATAACTAGACGTTTTATTTTCGCTGTGAATGGTACATAATGCCCCATAGCATCGACCTTTGTGATTATGATTACAGAATCTAAGATAACAGAATCATCAGTCTCACAAGCCTAAAGGCATGACATGACTGATCAACACGTGAACGGACCAGAACGTCTTCTTCTTCTTTATTTGATTTGTATTAATTCTGGTAATGGAGTTCTGATCGCACCTATAAACGCAAGATCAAAATGAAATTTGAACTTTATTGTACAAAGCATTGTAAAAGAACTTTGTTGGCAATTAGCTGAAACGAAAAAACTGATAAATTCAAAGTGGAGTGCAGGCGAGCAGCTTCATTGGGCGCCTCTAATTGGCTCAACTTTTAATTGGCCGCCAACCTCTGCCTCGGACCGAACGTTTACCGAACCATCATCATCAGGGGAGATGGAAAGACACATAGACATTTTAGTGGTAAACAAGCAATTGTTATAATATGTAATTCATGTCATAACCAAAGCTTTATGAATATTAAATACGAGCCGTCTTTGCACGGGTGTTTAGCAAAAATTGAATTTTTCATACGGAACCCTAATTTTATTTAAATATTCTATAGCCTATGTTATAGAATATTTTCATGGTGAAAGAATTAATCAAATCGGTCCACTAGTTTCGGACACTATTCAATTCAAACAAACATACATACAAACAATCAAATCGTTTTTCTTTATACCTAATATTAAAATGAATAATCTACATGAAAACAAAATAACCCAAAAAATAATAATTTAAAAAAATTATACATTTTCATCACGAAAATCATCGACCTTATTATACGCCTTCTCGATTGCCACAGCTTTAGGTTGTTTTTGAAAGAAGCTTACTAAGTGTGGGTGTGTCAACATTTGGTCAACATGCTCCGGCAGTCTGTAGTAGAGCACATGTCTGAGTCAGCCTGTCGGACTTCGCCAGCCTGTGCTCTACTGTAGCGATTCGTAGCCCCGCGGGTGCTGTATCGTTGTGCGTGTCCGTCTCCGCGTGTTTCGCTTCATAGTTTGCTCGCTAAATCGCCATCTGGCCCTTAATTCCCTATTGCTAATCCCAACGTGTTTAACAGAATGATATGACAAGACAGCGGCGTGGAATCGAATAAAATCGTATTTGGAACACATTGTGACGTCACACGGTTTGGGCAAGGAATCTCCTATTTCAAAGAGAATAAGGCCCCTGGAAGATAAGAATCCCGGGTAGTGTCAGTATTCCGGGATACTTGAAAGTGGTGTTGTCGGTGTATCCCTTACCACGCTTGCAAGGGCTCTCAGATCACGGTTCTGCAAGCGAAACTTGCGCTTCTTGTCGGCAGCGCTGGATTGTTGGATTAAATTCAATAGTGGAAGGAACTCAGTTGGATACCTTTACCTGAGCATTGAACAGGAATTAGAATAGGGTGTCATTAGCGTAATTTAGCAAGCCTAGGTACTTAGATGATTTTTTTGCAAAGCTTTAAATTTCGCTATTTTGCAAGACTTTATATACTTTATATATTTTCGGCAAACATAATTACTAACCACCAGTACCAAACGAACTTTACGACCGCGAGGATTTTAAAATTCCAGTGAAACATCAACTTTTGTCTTGATTGATGAAAATAAAACTGCACTAAATGAGAAAGTTAATTAATTAGTTTCCGTTCCTTGTAGGTAACTATTAGTTAATGAGTTATATCCCGTCCACTCGCATATTTACTATTTGAGATAATGTTTGTGCATCCACGATTATGAATATCTATCGAATAGAAAAATATTGTGATTCAGGAAAGATTTAAGATTGTTATCGATAATTTTTATTTTACAAGGTATGTGTTGATATGGGCCCTAGAATAAGTTTTTTACCATCCTTAACTATTTTTATGTTGCCTGAAATAATTGATTTGTTATTATTATTTTTCCACGAAGTTTTATATTTGCATTTTATTATGGTCTACCACAGTAACTTGTCTTAATCTGTCTTAGTTTTTATCACGACAAAAGCGGATGTAATTCCTCGGACAGAAACAAGTAGCAAATAAATACTATTTTTACATTGAATAATCTGATTCCACAAATAAAATCATTTAGACTACAGAGTAAAGTCGGTTAAAGTAATACGAAATGTAAAATAAAAATAGATTAGGTACTTTTCTTTAGAAGCAAAAACGATTGTCTTAATATTTTACCGATATTTTATGACAATCGATAGAAATAATCAACTACAAAATCACTATTATCCTTGTGCACAGATATTTGCAAAAAATATTTACGTATAATTATATCTATTTGTATTTATAAATGAAAAACCAAAGGCTACAAATGTTATTTTAATTAATTCAACGCTATCTAAAGTGATTCCGGGGATCTGATAATAAATTACTGGTTTTTATCGTAAATACATTTCGTACTGTGCACCGTACAATACAAACAGCTTTGAACACCCAGCTCGTAAATAAAACAACTGCAGTGATTGGGGCAAGTTTAAATTGGTTCTAGAGCCGAAGCACCGAGCCGTTACAGTAGGTACCTACACTCACGAATTAGATCCCGCCCTGGATTATATACTTAGCTGGGCAAACGTTTGGCGTGCTAATGACTATGTACTTTGATTGGGGTTTAGTACTGAGACCAGTTTTCTCTATTTCTGCAAGTACTGTAGCTTTGTCTATCCACTTTGAAAAAAAAAACTATTTAGTTTAGGAAATCTTCCGTAAAAACTACTTCAATGTAAACGTATATGATCGGACTATTTTTTGAATGGATATTTAGTTTTTCTTCGATTTGAAAACGATAACGGCGAATTTTAAAGTATCCTCCGTTGAAATCCTTTTAGACGTGGAATGATTTACTAATCGAATGGATTAGGAATAGGAATCTGATAATAGATCCATCCAGTAGAGCTACCCAATCCAATAGAGCTACCCAGTGAGCCATTATATCTATTATTCGTATTTAGGTAAATCTTTACGGAATCGGCAAGTCCAATTCAAGTGATTAAAAACTCCCAAGCCATAAAATTGGCACATCTGACTTACACTGTGACTGTGTCCTACCATAATAATATTGTATGTAGAGTTTCTTTCTCGTACAAGCGACCTTTTATCATCTCAAAAAAAAAAAAGCTTCCAATTAGAAAGAGTAATTAGCGGAAAAGACTAATGAAAGCAGAGTTCGTCGCAAAACAAAAGCAAACAACTTTTGGTTTTCTCAACGACGACCGAAAGAAATGGACATCATCCTTCTTTATTTCCCCGCGTCGCATAAAAACGCAATGAAACGCAAAATTAACTCCAAAATCGGCGTTGAACGGAACGCAATAGACTTTATTTTTGTGAAAGTCTTTGAGAAGTGACGTCGCGTGACTTCAAGAATCGGTACCATAGTTTAAATCCATGGGATTCATGTTACTACTAGGACCAAGTCAAAAGCGACTGTTTATTGCCATTTTGTTAAATTTTGTCACTTTAATTATTAATAAATGGTTTAATTGAAACTCAAACAATAATCTGATCTGATTTTAAAAGTAATACTATCAAAATTTTGGAGAAAAATAGTGACAGAAGGAGAATTAACTGAGTGTAAAACATGACATCGCCATTTTGTTAGTGAGAGTATTTAAAATTTAAATAAATACAAAATAGAACAAATAAATATTATATAGATCCCAAATAGTCCATCATATTTTAATGTTCACTTTGTACCGTCACAAAGACCGATGGAGTGAAGAATCCATAAACGACGTTCCAAAAGCGATTCTCTCCTCTAGTCTTCACAGCTCGTGCTTTGCACTATAAATCTATAAATCTAACCGGGCTTAGCGGCGAGAGCACGGTCCGACTGCTTACGATATCAGCCCGACTTAAAACACGATCTTGAGACGTTTGTTTTATAATGAAAAAACTCGCTTTTGGTTTTGAATTAGAGTATTACGATCAAAGTAGGAAACCCAATCCGCATTTAAGCTTCTTTGGATTGCTGCTTTTGATGTCCTAAGGTTGTTTTACTAGAAATTATTAATAGGTAGTTTCCTTTTACCGGAATCTTTGTTTTATCTTAATTCTAAAACCAACCGTCATTGTTTTTCTTTTTTAGAATTTCCTTTGTAATGGGTCTTGCAGTGCACCTTCTTGCGTGGAACACTTTCAATGGCTAAAATCTACAAGACTCTTTTTAGTGTTACTACGTATTTTATTTAACTTTTTTGTAAAATGAAACGGACGGATAGATCCGATCATCGAATTAAGGTGAGGTAACTCTGCACAAAATTATTTATTTATATATTAAAAGCTTTTAAAATATAAAGCTCTAATTCTCATCAAAAATAACTGGAACGAAACATTGAACAAAAATATTGACATTCTCATTAGTCGACTCTCTGAAGGAAATATAATTAAAAATTATCTTTCATCTTTCAACGAATTAGGTATGATAACCACTCAAAATATTTCCTTATTAAAATGGGAAGAATGTTTACAGTCATTGCTCTTAGGGTTCCTCAGATAATGAGGCGGATGGCAACGACAATTATATTTTAGGCCAATTACACGAATACATTGTTACCTGCTGTGTTTACTAACGTACTACCTGTATGAATATAAGATACAGTAGACCTGACGCCTTTGATATCGCAGTAAGGCTGATAAGTGAAGCGACATAGTATTGCTGCTAGAATTGTCACACCTAATTAATTAAACACCTAACTAATTAATTGATGCGTTTAACTGATTAAAACTAGAAACAGAAGGCTACAAAAAGCTTTTCACGAGTAAGCTTAGGCGGGCTTGGGTGGGTTTATTAACTTGTTTGTTGCATGTCCGGCAGTTAAAACTGAGACTGACTGTGTCAATTTGAATGCACCGAATAAAACGAACATTTTTACAAAAAACTAACGTGCTTTCTACATTTATTAGCACACTCAAAGAAGCCCACGAAGGTGCCAATTTCAATTCCATTTCAAACCAATTTAGAGCCTTGAGAGCTTTGCAAAGAAAATCTTTCAGCACTCGTAATAATTAAGTTTATAGAGTTCTCCGTATTTAACTGAAAGCATTCTCTCGTCCACATGTGGAGGCTTTATCTTCAGCTGATACGGGAAGGCTCCTCCTTGGAATATACTTATTGTAAGAAGAGGATATGGGTCTATAGACAGTGCTGAGGTGCTGTATAAAAGATGAGCGATGACTTTAAATAATAGGTAAGAAAAAACCTATGTTTTCTTTCGAAGCACATTATTTTTAACAAAAGCAAGTTGGATCAATATCTTACATACTCGTAAATCTAAACTATTACAGAGGCATTAAAAAAAAGCTTATGATAGGTATCACAAACTGGACGATGGATTTTTGAAAATTCCTTTGTTAAACAGAATAATAACATAAAGTAGGTGGTGGCGCTAGTTTAGGTGCTGTATGCGCCTTAATGAAAATCGAGTTGATCTCGAGCGGTCATGGAGCCAGCGAGGCTTTGCTTTGATACAGAATCTTTTTACAAAACAGATATAAATTTATAAGTACCTACTTAATAAAAAACCTTGTTCCATACACCTACGAGTATTATATTTTCCTATTTTTATACTTCTTCTACCAAACCGTGAAACGGTAAACTAATCTGATTGGTTTATTTGAATAAGAATGTATATGGAAGAACAGACAACGATGACCTTTCACAAGGATTTTTAAATGTCAAATCATGAAGCGTAATTGTATTGGGCAACTCACTGATCACCAACGAACACGATAAAATGTAAAGCTACTGAAATGTCAGGAAAAAATATAGCAGCGAGTGCACTCAGATACTTGCAGATTCAGGTCAACCCGCAGAGACTGGGCAGTTAACGTGTTAAATAGAGAAAACTAAAAGAACATCGAGTACGTATTCAATCAAAGAATCATCTCATAGCCCCAAAATGTTGCGTGTAGCGGAAACCGGGCACGGAACGTATTGAGAAAGTCTTAGTAACTTTACCATGAACTTTTCAAGCCTCTTCACACTCGCAAGCGTATCGCGCGCGAAGTCGCGAACATAAACGCGAACCCTGATGTGGTGTCTCGGCATCATGTAGCGTTTGCTCTTGTTCTTAAGGTTACGGTTCCTAAGGGACGCGTGATTCGTGCGCAAGTGTGGAGGCTATGGCAGGTCCACACCGATCCGCGCACGAGTGTAGATAGGCCTTAGGTTTTCTTTTACGAACAAAAATATCTTGAACACGTAGTTTTGTAGTTAAGAGTTTGTTTGCTATTTAACTTTTTCGCAAAAAAAGCTCAGGAAAATAGGCTCCACATTTTCCACTAGAAACTGGGATGATAAATACGTTTCCATACATTTAACTGATATTGACAGAGTTTCGAACATCTAGAGCCGTATTTTAATATTAAAATAAGGCTCTGGATGTGCCCGACACCGTCAATCAGTATTATTTCTCGTACATTTCGGTATTTCAGTAAGCGGCTTACTGTCGCGCCCAGTTTCATTTCGAATGAGGCCTCGCATCGTGCCCTCGGCTTTTTTACCAAATACAAAAACTGACACAAACTTCATATAATAATTATTATATGAAGTTTGTGTCAGTTATATATTATAATATATAAAACTTCATATACCTGATTAGTACTTATTAGATCACATTAATATTTGTAAGTAAGAATACTATTGTAACGAATAAATTGTGTATAATCTTGTTTCTCTCAGTCCAAAATTGTTTGTGACACAATGCATGTCCATCTTGTTACATAAGTACCAAGTTATTTACTTAAGGTAAATAAATGGGCCGATTGATGATGCTTATTCTGGCTGAGGTTTCGAATCGTCGTCGCTTGCGACTGCGCGTTGAATTCCATGAAAACTTTCAGGGCCTTCGTGGTAGTGAAAAAAAATTGCCGATTTCTAATTTGTACGTTCGACCTACCAATATTTCAATTACAGAAAGGGTCGCAATTGACTAGGATATACGCGGAAAAACATCGCTAGTAACATTTTATATTTTTTGTGCATCACGCATCGCTCTGAACTATCAGTTAGGTATATCCTTTTATTCCAATAATATTAACATGCGCATTTCAGCAAATATTAAATTCATAAAACGGCAGACCAATATTCTGTGCGCTGCATAAAAAGCAGTGGTGACGTCACGTGACGTCATTAAGTCGTGTGATAGCATCGCGCATAAAGTTTGCGGTGACCGGGAGCCGGCACTTGGATTTTATATTTAAGCTGGAAATAGGAAATTTCACAACAAGTTATACTGAAGCAATTTACTTCACAACACTTCTTCAGACATCTTAAGAACTGTTGCGAAAAAAATTGCTGAGTTTAATATAAATCGTTATATGTAAATAATTTCTTATGATTTTAACCCATGCTAAAACCTATAAATTTATATTGGTTGTAAATCTTTAGATGCGCTACCTCTGTACATCGCAGAAAATAAAAACGGGAAATAATTACAATTATCCACGTGTTTAACTGTGTTTGGCTCTGTCACACTGAAAATGTTATGTATTTGTAGTTTCAAAACAAAATAAACGAACAAATTAGGTTACTGAACGTTGGAAACAAAAGCCAAACTATTTTATTTTTTTTATTTTATTTTTCTTTATTAGGGATAACAAACAATCACACTTATATATTAATTAAATGTACTTAAGTTAACTTATTTCTAAAAGTGTAACCAGCCCCGTTATCCACAGGTTACTATTAAAAAGGGGGTGATGTTAGTGAACGTTATTGAACACTTGGCATTTGAAATAATTATTTCTAAATTATACATTTATATAGATCTTGATAATTGCACAGAAGAACATTACAGTTAGAATCTTATTCTAAATTAGTATCAGATGACATGATAAGTTTGATAGCCTTCTTGTATAATGCAGGTGAAGTACCAAATAGATCAGTTTCGGAGAAGTACTCATTATAAGCTTTTGTCATTCTATGCAATGGAGCTCGCATACCTGCGTTCGTTTTGCAAGGAGTAGGAGCGAAAAACGCACGTTTACGGTTCTCTCTGATTGGGCGTGAACAATATGGTACATGTACACAAATTTGATTGACTAAACTATTACAATCGAACTTATTATGACAGATATTATATAACATGAGTTGATCAAGGAGCATTCTTCGCTGTTTCAATGAAGGAAGTGAGTATTTCCAAAGTAGTTGATCGTAAGAGGACCTCGAACGGAAGCATCGGTAGTTTGTAGAGCGCAAGAATTTACGCTGTACGCCTTCAATGCGATTGTCGTATTTATCATAAAAAGGATTCCATACAGATGTAGCGTACTCAAGCTGAGATCTTATTAAAGATGTATAGAGAAGAAGGTAAGATTCTGGCCTTTTAAAGGGAACACATATACGCATAACAAAGCCATAAAGCTTAAAAGCTTTACTAACTATATTCTCAATGTGAGCATCAAAGTGAAGCTTTGAATCAATTAATATACCTAGATCCTTAATAATAGGTACCTTTTCAAGCGGAGAGTTACATAAAGAATAGGTGAAGCCTATAGTCTTGAGTTTTTTAGAAAAAGTGATGGATTTACATTTAGGTAAGCTGAGATGTAGTTTGTTCTCTATGCAGTATGTGGTAAGGCGGTCGAGGTCCTCCTGCAGACAAATACAATCCTGGACTGAAGTGATTTTACGGAAAATTTTTAGGTCATCAGCATAGAGTAAGAACTGGGTGTGCTTAAAACAGCTTTTAATGTCATTAATAAAAAGAACAAACAACAGTGGTCCAAGTATGGATCCTTGGGCTACACCAGATGTAACTTTAATGATCTTAGAGGTGTATCCATTTAAAGCAATACGTTGGGTTCTATTCCTGACATAGGAGGAGAACCACCTGAGTAAGTTTCCTCGAATTCCGTTAAATGCAAGCTTTCTTAGAAGTATCTCGTGGTCTACCTTGTCGAATGCTTTACAGAAGTCTGTGTAAATTGAGTCGACTTGAATACGATTATCCATGCAGTGAAAAATATTATTGGTGTAAAGTAGTAAATTACTGACTGTGGAACGCTTTTTAACAAAACCATGTTGTTCAGGTATTATAACTTTGTGTAGGCTAGGGTATATTTTGTTATGTATAAGGCGCTCTAAAACCTTCGACAAAGTAGACAAGAGTGAGATAGGTCTGTAGTTACTGACATCTTTCTTACTGCCCTGTTTAAAAACCGGTGTAATATGTGCAGTTTTCCATAGATTAGGAATATTGCCTTCTTTGAGGCTTCGGTTGTATAAGGTATGTAGAGGAGAGACAATGGTGTCCGCAGTATGTCTAATGAAAAAAGGGGGTAAGCCATCAGGACCAGGTCCTTTAGTTATATCTAAAGATTTAAGTTCTTTAAGAATCTCATCCTTAGAAAAGGATATGTTGTTAAAGGAAAAATCGCAGTTACTGTTATACGGAGAGGACTCAAGGTCTACATTATTATCACTGCTGAGCTCATACACAGATCCAAAGAAATCTGAGAATAGTTCACATATTTCCTCGGGCTTATCTGACCCAACTTTACCGTATCTCATTGAGGATGGTATACCAGATTTTTTATTGCTATTTTTCACATATGACCAAAATGTCTTAACATCAACCTTCAACCTTTCCTCAATAGTGTCAATGTACGAGTTAAAGCAGATTTTACTTTCTATTTTAAATCTCTGTCTTAAGATTGAGTAACATTCATAGTGTTCAGTTGTTTTATATTTTTTCCATTTTATCCAAGCTTTTTCTTTGTTTTTAAATATGTGAATCAGTGGACGAGAAAACCATGTAGGAAAACTGTTATTTTTAATGGGCCGCAATGGCACATGCAACTTTATGAGTTCAAAGATTTTTTCATAGAAAACATTTACCGCATCATCTAGGGGTAACTCATAGAGAAAGCTCCAGCTGATGTCACTAAGTTGTTTGTTTAATAAAGAATAGTCAGCTTCCAGGTAGCAGTATCTAGGTGCTTATTATTATTACATTGTATCAAACTACTTACATTACATTGTAGAAAACTACATTATGAAATTGAAAATTTTGCCAGTTTACTTTGAACTCGAACTTTCCGAAATTTATAAAATAAATAAATGTCGCACTTAGATGCTAAACTGTTGTTGACCTCCGTAATTGGAGTTTTAACGACGTTAAGAGCATTTTTGTTTTCATTGCTTTTGCTAATGCTTACAAAAGGCAACCAGCAAAACTCTGAATGCATAAAGAGTGGTTGACCGCAGAGTAAAAACTATGAGATTACACAACCGGAGGCTAAAATTTTGATTCGATACATAGCGCAGATCCTGTTTTTTTGTTTCTCAATGTGTGCAAGGTCTCACTTAAAATTCTTGATTCATCATCACATTTTAGCTCACGCTCCGGATTCAAAATATTGCCCACGCTATAAAAAATATATTCAATTTGTTCCCTGATACAAATGATACAATGTAATAATAATAATCATTATTACCTATATCTTACAGCGAATGACTTACTTTAGGGCCACATGATAAGTACAAATTGCGTCAAAATATCCGTATATTTTTAATTAATATTTATTTATTCCGTAGCTGGTTCAACCTCGTTCTCCGGGCAGTAGTTTACAGAAAGTGTTTACTCAGCAGCGGCTGAGTGCCGGCAGGTGGCGGTGCGTGCACCACTTTGTGCGGGCTGATTTATGCCACGTCTGCGGAAGCTTCTCCATTTAGCTTGTGTGCTAAATAATTCTAAGGCTGAAAGTATTTCTAACGAAACGGGGAAGTTTCATTTTAAGGGGGAAGTTTGGGATGGATTCTGCTGTGAGAATTATAAACTCGAGGTTACATTTTGTTAAGTTTCTTATTTTTGAAATATAATACTTGCACCATTTGAACCATGAGAAAAGAACTGGGAAAATGATGTAGGCTTGAAATTTGTAATGTTGAAATTCAACGTTACAAATTTCAACATAAAAAGTGCAGGAAAATGCTACAAAAATATTAGCAGTGCAAACGCACGTTGTGCTTCAAAAGATAAGTTACAGTTTCTGTAAGTATTACGTAAGCTGTTGAGTTTTTAAGTTTTCCTGCACATCAGAGAGACACGCTCGAATCGGAAAGGAATTTTATCATTTTTTTGTACTTTTTATTTTATTACGTTTTTTTTTCGGCTTTTACTGTCCCGTAGCATGTCGCCACCACCCGCGGTGCCACTTAAGAGTTAAGTTAGGACAGTGTATAAAAAAAAATATACCTACTATCCAACATTAAATTTTAACGCATAATGCAATTTTATCATTTACTGAATCACACTTTCTACCCTCCGAAATTCAAATGAGAGTGTTGAAGCTAGACTAGGGTCCGGCATAAATCAAGGAGGGTCTGACGAACCAGCTGATTTGTTGAACCCAATTAAGGCTTCTTGGCCTTACCTTGTAATGTCGGTTTTGAATTCAAGGTTAAACAACATTATGAGTTCCCAAAAAGTGTAAAATAATTTATAAGAGGCTATTAAATTCGGTAGCGCAATTCCGCGTTTTCCATCATATTCTTTTAGCAAGTGCCTAGGAAAAGTATTGAAACCTCTAGACGATTTTACTAATACCAACATAATAAAATACAATATAATAAAACTTTAGTACACGAGGAAAAGAACAGAACATAAGACAAGTACAATGAGCGGCCGTATCGCTAAGAAGCGATGTCTTCCAGACAACTTTGCATGGAGACAATTTTTTGATTTAAGAAAAGTAGGGGGTGTACCAAAAATATAACATGTGTCTGAACCGTTTTCAGACAAAACAAGATACGTCAAGTGCGAGTGTAACTCATGCGCCATGGGTGTAGGGATATGAAAGGTTAAAGATCATTTTAGATCTTTTTTTATTTTTGTAGATTTCTTATAAAAAATATTGTACTGAAAATCTTTATATAAATTTTTAGCTATTTCAACTTTATATCTGTAAAAGCGCAGGAAATGTAATATTTGTTTTAAATTTTAAGTTAATACTGAAGTAGTTGCTGAGATTTAATATCTCTAGATTGAAAACTGGACAGAAAAAGCTAGACCAGGGGCTCTAGACAAAGTAACATTTGATTAGCGAAAGCGATGGTAGAAACGTACAAAAATGTATGGAATTGACATATTCCTTCGATATCACGCATCGCAACGACAATCATCATAGCTCAAATGATGGCGAAGTTCAATTGGTAGACAAAGTAACCTTTGCGTAGCTATCGCCTTGTCTATACGTCTGATCGCATCGCTAAATGCCGATAAGTTGGCACAATTGGTTGTCAATCTTTTGTTGTTAGACTGTCATAGTTTGATTGAAGTATTGCGCTCGTATTTGTGTTATTAATTAATATTTTTCGAATTATTCATGCCAAAGCCTTTTAAAAGCAGTGCAAAAGAGATTGTGTTGAAGGTGCGTGCCTTTTGTGAGGAAGAAAAGGCAGACCATGCCCAGTTAAATCCATTAAATCTAGTGCGATCTCGCGTTGCACCATCAATGCAACTGGTAAGTAAAATAGGGATACCAGCTTTATACACGATACCTTTAGAATGGATCATAAGATTTACTCACATAAAAAGATAAAATAAAAAGTAAATTATCCAGGTTATTTAATTTATCTTATTATGATATCCCTTATTTGTATATATACAAATATTGAATTTTTGAATTTTATATTATACAAATACAAATTTTATGTGTCATTTTCAGTCATGTCGGAGAAAACCACGAGTAGAATACATAATATAAAGAAGCGAAGCTATTGCTGCCTGCAACAAGTCAATTCTGCTGAAAATCGTCGTGGATCTTGAAGATTTCGATTTATAAGATTTTTTTGTGTTGTTTATTTATGTTCCTTTTGACCATAATTAGTGTCAGAACAATTTCAATAAATAATTCAAAATTTTTATTGTTTCATAATTTAAAACTTTCCTAGTCCTAACTACTTATATATTTATATAAAAATATGAAAGTAAAACATAAACACACGTTTACATAATGGGGTAAAAGATTCATAATGTTGGCAATATCGTGCTGCCAATATAATGCTGCCAATTCCTGAGGCAGGACAACTTATGGTGTACGGTCTGTAGTCTATAGTTATCGAACTCAATCATTCGCTTATTTCGTCCGTTCACCGTTCATGAAATGACGGGTCAAATAAAAAGGAGTACCAAGCCAAGTAGGTTGTTACCTACTTCAGATAGAATTTCTGCAAACAAACGTGATACATATCAAAAAAATTGTTTCGATTTGGAAGTTTACCCAATCTTTTGAAATACTTATGGCAGAGTTTATTGTGTAATTAAAATCAATAGAAAGAAAATAACAATGGTTTAGAGCTACATACTTATATAATTATATTATTTAATTATTTTCAACAAGTTCTTAAAATCATGAAGAAATAAATAATTAGGAGAAAATACATATTTTACGACACTCGTATCATCTCGGTAATATTGGAGTGTGGAGTGAATTCTATGCCGTGTGGTGACGGCATAGAATTTCACCACCCCAACTCTTCCCGTGGGTGTCGTAAGAGGCGACTAAGGGAAACACACCGGGGGGTGGGCAGCAGCGCCCTCTGCAGAACAACCACCGTACTGCGATCCCCAACCCGCATGCCCAGCGTGGAGATTATGGAAAATAACTCCCAAATGATGAATAATGCCATCTATGGCACTCATTTGGGGAGGCCTAGAGGTCCAGCAGTGGACTATGATGATGATGAATATTGGAGTAAATAACAGAAATTCAAAACTATTTTGCATTTTGATAATAGATGTTTTAGTTTGTATTGTAATTTCTTTCGACTCTCGCCCTTAGAAGCCAAATGTGTGAATTTTTGCCGATCATTTGCAAAAGCTTTATCTTGTTTTTTTCGTTGTTATATTTTTAATCCCTCATGGACACAGGGAAACAAGGGTGCGATCGTGAATGCTACATCCACGCTAGCGCAAGGCTACTTTAAATTTTGACGTAATTCCAACAGCTGTTTATGAAATCACCATTTCGATTCGATTTCTACAGGGTTTTGGCGTTCGCTAGTGTATCCATCAAGAGAATAGACAACTAAGTGAAGTCGCTTCTCAAAACTGCCACTTGGCTAGGAATTTGATGGAAGTGATCGTTCGATGTTGTCAATCGGTTTGGTGAAATCTCTGTGAAATCAAAATATTCGTACATTGCCTACCAAAAATCTTGACGTTTAATCCATTTGAAGGTTCCATCCATCCATCCATCGCTAGAGCGATAACACTTTTCAAAATCGAATCGCTTCATAGCGAATGCCGGTTGGCTAAGGACCCAGGTTTCGAAACCGATCCCGAAACCCTACAAATCAACCTTAACTTTTGTTTGCTACAGCCAGTCAGACATACAGATACCAGAATGAACACATAGATAGAAGGATAGAATACCATTATTCGTTTTTGTCAAGGATTTTCAAATCATTACAAAGAAGAATTTTTGAACTCATTTAAAACAAAACATATAATTATATACAAACTGAATAAGATTTAAACAAAAACAGAAGAGATAAAAAATCAGATATAGATAAGGGTAAAATATTGGGTAAAAAAAGGGACGACCTAACGCTACGCTGATTATAAATGATTTTTGAACCCCGTATTGTATGGTATCTATTCACAAACTTTTTTTTTTTACACAAATTTTAGTCATTTGTTCCATAAACTGTATCCCACAGATCAGTTGGCACATCCCGCCTTCAAGTGAAGGACCCTCGCAATCCCTCTCAGCCTCTCGTCATTCATGATCTGAGCACTTGCTGATACTTTGATATCGGTTACCGGACTCCCTGATTAAAGGGATTCCATTTGAGGTGGTCGACGATCAGCAGAATCCTTCGAGCTGATTATTGACTGTTGAGTAAGTAAGCGTTTTGGAAACTACGTCCATTTTTCAAACTGCTTGTAAAACCACGTGTAAGTAGCTTCAAAAGGAGTAATTTATGCTTCTGTTTATGTAATTATTAGTACTTTAACTATAATTCCCAACGGTTTAACAGGTTTACGTGAATAAACGCAATAAATACTCGTAAATAGTACTTCTGTTTCTGATTTTAAAGGCACAGTTAGTTGATAAATCACAAATCACACAATTACAAAACAATTATACTTCTAGGCTGCCTAGTGCCTGCCTAGGAGGCAGGTGGTAGAAAGCGCTTCCACCGAGTAAAAGTTTTACTATATCAATTTATTTCGTTCAGTATAATTTCATAAAGATAGAAAATTACAATTTAGGAGCAGAAACAAATATGAAATTTTCACGGAACAGTTGAATAAGCTGTTAGGTTACAAACAATCTTGAGGGAACTCAAATGATCCATAATAACATTTACTTGAATTAATACGGTAACATACGACTACGCATTGCTATATTGTCTAATCTGACTTTCATAATAACCTCCACCCTACTGAGCAACACGTCTGAAAAACACGGGAAAATGTAACAAAACAAGGACAAACTTAGTCCTCGTTCACTGCCAGAGAATGCACGGATAGGTTTGTGGGTAAAATTCAAAAGTAACACGATTTCAACACAGGAATAGAGTTGAGATATTCACAATGTGTAACGGAAGAAAATTCGATTGAAATCTGCACTCAAATTAAAAGCACAGGTGTCAATGTTTACCCGATTTAGTAGTGATAATTATGAGTCCTAAATAATCTATAAGTTTGTATATAATTGTAATTATCGAACTTTGCACAGGTCTCCTAACTGTTCACAAAGGTTTAGTCGTCCCGTCTAATAAAACAGGAAGCGGATGTGGTCGCCTCATCCTTCTCGAGTTGTGTCATTTCGCGCGCTGCCTTTCCGCATTTTATTTTTCATTTCTCCAAGACTTTTTTTGTTTTGTGGCTGAAGAATTTCATGTTCTTTTACAAGGTCCCAGGAACAAAATGAAGCGCGAAAGGGAACTACCTCGCCGATTAAAAAAGAACTCAGAAAAGAAAGGGGAGTTCGATCACGTAATCAACTTTAACTTAAGAACTTAAAAATTTATTGGCACCCAAACTTTTGTCTCCAACTTTGAAATTGCGATCAGTAATGGATTTCTTCGGCGTAAGGTTATTTACCTTGAGAACTTCTAAACTTCGGAGACATTAAGTGGATGCGATCAAGTCACTTAAAAGTTGAGCAATATGATTGAATCGTTTGATAATAATGATATACATAGGTA
Source organism: Eupithecia pulchellata (assembly GCA_963931895.1). NCBI lineage: Eukaryota > Metazoa > Arthropoda > Insecta > Lepidoptera > Geometridae > Eupithecia > Eupithecia pulchellata. The sequence continues at coordinate 469,910 of OZ007529.1, read as the reverse complement.
TTTTAAAGTAAACAATTTAAGGATCGTAACCGTCAAAGTTAGAGAATATGACAGAATATGTTTGGAAGGAATCGTTTGACCACATGTGGCCGATTTTGTATCAACGAAGTTTTAGTAAAAAACGAAAAATATTAAATTCTGCTGACCCAAGGCATGGTGGTGCCTCGACGGCTCAGCAGAATTTAATTTAAAAACATGATTTAACCTATCCTATCCATCGAATCTTTAAGCTCTGTTAACTTTATAATTATAATTAACTAATAATAAATACAGGGCGCCCATTGTATGTACAATGTGTATGTATAACAATTTTTTTGCTATTGTATTGTATAGTAATTTGGTGTACGGCGATGGCTTTAAATGTCCTGCATTATGTATATTATTTGGAATCAAAAAACTTTCCACCAAACACTGACATTGACAGACGCTGGCGTTTATATCCCATAGAAGGCTCTAAACATAATTTTCGGGCGAGTCCGTCACGTCGGCGTTACTAAATTCCTCGTATTTCTTTACGCCGCCCTAAACCGTTTATTGCGGGTAGGTGTGTACCTACGTAACGGCGCTTTATCTTTTACGGCAGGTATGATGCCTGCTGAATATTATGAGGCGCTTATAATCTTCTACGGAGGTGTTCTCAGAAGTATAGTTATATAGTCGAATGAGTATGAATACCTGTTACAACTATAACCAACCTTAAAGACAAAAAACAAGATCCGATAAGTGTGATTGTGACTCGCGCGCTGAAGGTTTCGAACTTTTGTCGATTACGCATACAAATTATCGCAAAAAAATAAAGACCCATACTCTTTAGTTTCACATACGCTCTGAGAGAACTTAGAAAGGAACAACAGTCCTGAAAACTGCCGTTTCGGCGTACAATGCTTAATGCTTTTGTGAGGCTCATATGCGGAAGTCTACTTTTTCGAGAGCTTAAAATACTAACCCTGACATGTATTTTTATATATTTGAATGTTGTAAATTTATCCAAAAATATCCTCAATATTTCCAAAAAACTGCTGATCTACTTTAACCGACTAGGTTTAAGCATAAAATTACACTAGCCGTAGTCCAAACGAAAAATACTAAGTACTGAATAATAACTTCAATCACAAATGATAATAAAAAGAAATTGCAGAATACAAAAAGTTATAGATAAACCCGCTCTACTTCTACATATTACCTATCTACTTCCATGCCCTACCATTGTGTCTCTTATACATTACTTAGATAGATCTAAGACCTACAAATGTCCAAAATGAGTTGCAATAAATAAAAATATATGAAATAATATAGGTATACCTACAAGTTACTTCGCAGAATAGGGAGTAGGTACACAGTGTACATATGTATACTGTGGTAGGTAGGTACCCTACAACTTAGAAGTATTTAAGAAGTATTTCAAAATCTACTGTAAACTCATTCCGACTCTCGCGCTCGAGCGAGACGGTCGTTCGTTCCGCCAGAGCCCACGTGCTCAGTCCGTTCGACTTCTCGCCTTTGTTTGGGCCGCCGGCGCACGTGTCTCTACCTGCGTTCCGGTCCTTATCTGCGTTTGGGTCTCCACCTGCGTCGAGTGTTTCGCTTGCGAAACAAAACCAGTTCTTTTCAGAACTACTTTTCTGTTTCTTAGACTGAACAGTCAAACGTAAGCGTCCTGCTCTTTTCAGAGCAACGCTCTTTCCGAGGTTCTCGCTTTTTTCAAAGCGGTTCCTCTATCTTGTTTCTTGGGCTTAATAATAGTGAAAGCCACGACTTTAGTGGTCAACCAAGGGATACGTAACCGTGCCAACGAACTTGGTTGGGCGTTGACCCGGAGCGCCTACTTTACTTCTTCAAAGTAAAGTAGAATCCGGCTGGGCCTGGGACCACCGGCCTTGGGGAAGAACCCTCGCCGACCCCAGGTAGCGCTAGGTAGTCACACACCCCTTTCGCCCCGTAAGAGTGGTATAAGGGACACACCATTAGGTAGGACACATAGGTACACACCCCCTCCCTGTCTAACCCGACAGGGAGGGATCATACACTCATCCCGGGTGTCCCCCCCGGGATTAGGGACCCTTCCCCCCGCCCCTCAATATGTCCACAATGGACATATCAAACCTGTCGCTTGACAGTTTGCGCGGAATCCTCCGCGCAATACTCGCCAAGTATCCGACGATGCTTGACGACTTAATCGTCGGTATCCCTCCCCACACCCCCGCCCCAAAACCTGCCATTCCGGACTCTCCGGAGTCTCCGGCCTCTCAGGAGGCCCTCTCTCGCCCTTCCTCTCCCGAAACTGAGGAGATGGAAACCGGCGAGGTCCCATCCGAAGGGGACACGTCCGGATCGGACTCCGAGTCCGATCTCCCGCCTGCTCCCTCCGCCCCTGAGTCGTCTTCCGACGACGGCTTCCTCACCGTAGGTAGCCGTAAGAGGAAGAAGGCTAAGGGCCCCCCTAACTCGGCTGTGGCTCACCCAGCCAAGACCCTTAACCGCGGGCCCTCAGCCCCAGCTCCCTCCCCGCCCCCCGCGGCCCCTCTGGCCCCTGTAACCCCCGCGACCCCCGCACCCCAGCCCTCTCTCCGTAAAGAGAGACCGCCCCCTCCGATCTTTCTCCGCGAAAAGGCCAAATGGCCTAATGTGGAGAAACTCCTTACCCTAAAGGGAATTCACTTTGTGAAAGCCCAGTCGGTCAAGGAGTCGATAAAACTCCAGCTCGAAACGTCGGACGCGCACCGACGCCTCACCTCCATCCTCCGCTCTGAAGGCATAGGTTTTCATACCTATGCTCTTGAGAGCGAAAAATGCCTCCGGGTAGTTATCCGCGGTGTCCCCGCTGAATTCAACCCGGAGGCTATCAAGTCCGACCTCCTGTCGCAGGGCTTCCCCATCAGGGAAGTCCACCGCATGTACAGCGGACGCGACAAACGCCCCTTTGATTTAGTTCTAGTCATTCTCGACCTCACTCCCGAAGGTAAGGCGATTTTCGGCCTCAAAACCGTTTGTCGCCTATCCGGTCTCTCTATTGAGGCCCCCTTCAAAAACGGTCCTCCCGGACAGTGCCACAGATGCCAGCTCCATGGCCACTCTGCGCGCAACTGTTTCGCGCGGCCGCGATGCGTCAAGTGCCTGGGCGACCACGGCACCGCTGACTGCACTCGCACCCGCGACGACCCGACCCCGCCGAGTTGTGTACTCTGCAACGCCGAGGGACATACCGCAAACTATCGCGGTTGTCCCAAAGCGCCAAGAGTCAATAACAAGGCCCGCTCACGGGCTCCGGAGCGCTACGCTCCCGCCCCGCAATATACCAAGACATCGCCAAAGGTGTCTATGGCCCCCCCGCTCCCCGCACGCCCCCCTGCTACCTCAGCATGGGCTAAGCCTCTGGCTTATACAAGTCTAGCCCCTCAGGCGAAAGCTTGTTCCCCGCCCCTCCCCCGCTCCCAGGAGCAAACCCGCGCCCCGCAACCCCTACCTCGCCCCTCTAAGCCAAACCAACCAGCACCCGCTGCTGCGTCGGCTGGCTCAAAGGGGCCCTCCCCCTCAGGCGTTGACTTCGGCAAAGTCACTGCGCTCCTGCGCAAACTTAGCCAAGCCAAGACGGCCATTGAAAAATTGATGATCATTTCCGATCATCATGACGTCATGGCCTCCCTTGACTCCCTCTCTTTTAAGTCTCTATAATGGTTGTACAACCTGAGAGACTTAAACCCCGCTCCATTTCGTTAGCGTTCTTTAACGCTAACGGACTCAAGCCACAGAGAGAACTCGTCCACCAATTTCTGGTTAACCATCAAATTGATATTTTTCTAGTACAGGAGACTTTCCTAAAACAGGGCACCGCCAGCCCTAGGATCGCTAACTATCAAATGATTCGAAATGACAGAACGAACGCCCCGAAAGGCGGTACTGCCATTTACTTTAAGAGGTCCCTGCACTGCATACCCCTAGATCCCCCTCCCCTACAAGACTTAGAAGTCTCTGTCTGCAGGCTTGCAATGACTGGTCATCAATCGGTCATTATTGCATCCTGTTATCTCAGCCCAAATAAGACGCTTCTTCAAAGCGATCTGGAATCAGTCCTCAGTCTTGGAAGCTCGGTCATTATGGCCGGTGACTTCAACTCAAAAGATCCGATGTGGAACTGTCGTTTACGCAATCGTAACGGCCGCATCCTATCTCAATGCCTAGAATCCCTAGATCTTGACCTGATCGTACCACTGTGCCCCACGCGGTACTCTCCCATCCTTGGTCAGAGTAACGAGTACTTGGACCTGGCACTGCTACGGAATGTATCCCTTCGGATGCAATCCATAGCAGTGATGCAGGAACTAGACTCGGACCATCGCCCCGTAATAATGCGTCTTGGCCCTCCTCCCAATGACGGTCCTCCCACCAAGACAGTGGTGCGATGGTATAAGCTTGAGAGCGCTCTCAAGAATATCCATTCGCCCGCCTTGGAAAAAATCCCCGATGACATTATCTCCACCGACGACATCGCAATCGCGATCGACTCTTTGACTAGTCACGTCCAATCCGCTATCAGCGAGTCATCAAAACAGGTGCCAGCGGCGAATGATCGTCGCTGGGACCTGCCAGATGACATCAGACGGCTGATCACTGAGAAGAACGCAGCGACTCGTCGCTTTAGTTCCTATCCCTCCCCTCGTAATCGCTTCAGAATGAACTCGCTTCGCCGCAAGGTTAAGAGAGCCATTCAAGAGCACCGAAACTCCTCTTGGGATGACCTGCTTTCAACGATCAAACCAGGTCACCAGGCTTACTGGAACCTGGCGCGCTCTATGAAAGCAGATGGAGTCTCCATCATGCCCCCGCTTATACGTCCGAATCATCAAACGCCTGCGTTTGAGGATAAGGACAAAGCCGATGCCCTAGCCGAAAGTCTGGAAGCTCAGTGCTCCCCCAGTCTTGAACCCGTCGATCCTGCTCACCTCGATACGGTGAACAGTGAAGTCGACCGTCTTACTTCGCTGCCCCCTACTGCCACCCTTGACCTAGTCAGGGCGGCCGAGGTTGCAGCGATCATCAAAGATTTAAAACCAAAAAAGTCCCCTGGCTCGGATGGCATCAGCAACAGAGTACTTAAACGATTCCCTGTTGCCCTCATCTATCTCCTCGTAAGCATCTTCAATGCAGCCATAGCCACTTGTTCGTTCCCTGACGCCTGGAAGGAAGCCAATGTAATTGGCATCCACAAACCGGGCAAAAAGGCGAACGAACCTGCCTCTTACCGCCCTATCAGCCTCCTCAGTGCACTGGGGAAAATTTATGAGAGACTCCTTCTGAGTCGCCTCTGGTCCCACGTCAATGAGCACAAGCTCCTACCCGATGAGCAGTTCGGCTTCCGAGCTCATCACTCTTGTCCCCAACAGGTGCTCCGCATCACGGAGCACATCCAATCCATGTGGCATCACACCTGGCCCGCTAGCACGGGAGCTGTCTTCCTCGATGTAGCGAAAGCCTTCGACAAGGTCTGGCACAACGGCTTGATTTACAAGCTTTTCACGCTCGGTGTGCCGGACAGACTCGTACTCATCTTACGAGACTACTTGTTGAATCGTAGCTTCCGCTATCGCGTGGAGGGCACTCTCTCTGACCCCCGATCCATCCGAGCCGGAGTCCCACAGGGCTCCGTCCTTGCTCCGCTTCTTTTCACGCTGTACACCAGCGATATCCCCCGTCACCCGAAAGTAGAACTTGCCCTTTTCGCGGACGATACAGCACTGTACACATCCGACTTGAATGCAAGCCGGGTGAGTATAAGGTTGCAGGCCGCACTAGGCACACTAGGTGCCTGGTTTAGAAAGTGGCGCATAGAAGTGAATCCGACGAAAAGTGCAGCAGTGTACTTTTCACGGAATTACTCTAAGCCCAGACCCCTTACCCTATTTGGTAAACCCATTCCCTGGGCCAAGACAGCCAAATACTTAGGGGTGATCTTAGATCACCGCCTCAGCTTCAAACCCCACATTCGCGCTGTAACCAACCGTGCAAAGTTTATACTTAGCCGGCTGAACAGCCTCCTACGAGCGAAGAGTAAAATGTCCCTTAGAAATAAGGTGACACTTTACAAAGCGGTCGTACGTCCTATCATGACCTACTCCTCAGTGGTATTTGGCCATTCGGTCAATGTCCGCCACCTTCAGGTTGTCCAAAATAGATTTCTACGCAAAGCCACGGGCTGCCCGTGGTACATGCGCAATAAAGACCTCCATCGAGATCTCAAAATCGAGTCCATAGCCCACTTCATAAAGACTGCTTCCCAGCGTCATTATGAAGCGGCAGCTGATCATTACAATCCCCTGATTTCCACCATTCCCGATTATCCCGTGGATAATCCGCCCACGAGTTCTCTCCTCCGTAGACCGAGACACGTTCTCGGTGACCCCGTTGACCCAATCACCGCCGCTAACCCGGAGGTGACGTCAACTAGTACCGATTCGCTTCCGCACACTACACACACGACCAAAAACCGACCCCGCCGGATGCGGGGTCGAAGAATTCCCCGCTTCCGCCCATAGGTGCACTTGTGCACCTAGGCGAAACTTCCATACCCTCTTGTAGCATCTGGCAACAGCCCAAGCCGAGGTTCGCACCTAAGTGGTGGCCCTTGCGCGTGTTGCCCCAACCTAACTTTACCGGTGTGGCGCCCTCTGCGCCCGCTAAAAGTCCGGTAACGCTGTCATGGCCATCTGCGGTCAACAGCATTAAAGTCCATTCGAAAAAAAAAAAAAAACTACTGTAAACTTTTTCAAATTATTTCTAAATCTAAGAAACCTTCTGGAGATAGATAATCACAATTTTTCAAAATATTTCTAACACACAGTTGACCTTGTAGTCTCGTGTAGTTTCTTTGAAAATTTAGATATTTGGTTACGTTAAAAATAATAATCGGAAGTAGTTGTTTCTTTCCTATCTGAATTAGCTTACTGTACTTAGTTTATTGCCACTTTATGGAACTTGAAGCCTTAATACCGAGGCACATTTACTATTACCGCTCGTCGCACACGACTATAACTATTTGCAGGCTTATCACCTCTTACCTATTGCTTGCAGCCTGGTACGTGCGGATTGGATTATACTTCTATTCTAGCGATTTGCTGCGGCTTTATCTAGGTGTTATAACAATGTACTGTATCAAAAGTACTTAATGTACAGACCAAGGTACTTATCAAAAGTATCTTTGTGAAGAGTAGGTGGTAGAGTGATACGAGCTAAAATACTTAGAAAAATATAAACAAGTGAGTGAAAATAACGGACAAAAAGTGCCAAACATCATGTAGTCTGTAAATTAAAGGACCTTTTAAGCACTAAAATTTTAGCTGAAGCAAAGCTTTAAATGACTAAAATTCGTATTCTTTTTAAAATCTAACACACGTTTATAACCGACTAGCTGACCCGCTCGCAATTTCATTTGCGTAGACTTTAGTGTAAAAAATCTTGACGAAATCAGCTAATACCCTAGGTATTTTCAGATATGGCTTGTACTAGAAACCCTGACCTCTCTGTCGCCAGACTACAAACAACTCAGCCAACAGGTGTATCGAGGGGACGTTCGTATCCGATCCCTCGCTGACGTACGAGGTAAGACCGAACCAACTACCTACGAATTAAGTTTGCAACAGCTACCTTCCCTTGCTGAATGCACATCGGTGTTCAATAAAAATACATTATACTAGCGGCCCGCCCCGGCTTCGCACGGGTATTAAACAAAAATTTCAGAAATTATACACGCTAACACGATGGGTTTCACAGTTTTCATACGGATCCCTTACTTTTTCTAACAGCATTAGGATTTTTGACATTGACTCGACACTCCATAACTGACACTGGCCATAGAGAAAAAGCAAGCACAGTGCGCAACCTCTTTTTCTATTCTGACGCGCCATAATAGAAAAAGAGGTTGAATATACAGCGCACGGTTCAATTATTGAATTTTTCATGCGGATCCCTAACTTTTTTGAAAATATTATACAGCCTATGTTCATCACGGAAAATTTAGGATTCTAATGGTGAAAGAATTTTTCAAATCGGTCCAGTAGTTTCGGAGCCTATTCAATTCAAACAAACAAACAAACATACAAACAATCAAATCTTTCCTCTTTATAATATTAGTATAGATATAGATATAGATATGCTGGTCTCCACAGAGCCAACGCATTTTTTCCCTTGGAGTCGACACCTAAGTTCAGGTGCCTTAGTACTTAGCCTTAGTACCGAGACTCGCAAGATTTCAAAAAAATCTGGTCAAACCGTGTGACCCGGAAGCTGGTTAGTATCTAGCGCAGCGCATCTGCATTACCAAACAAGGAGGCAATTTAGCCAGCGTCTCGGCGACACTTCTGACTGGAATGGATATGGGTCAGTCAGCGGGTAGCTCAATCGTTTTAATAATAATTAATTACTATTTCTATTTTGGTTATTTTATTGTGATCCTTTGCCAAAAAAGGTTTTAGCCGTACTACTTTAAAAAAAGTATGGTATTTGGTGCCGGCCGTACAAATACCGAAAACCATTCTAAGTTAATTATAGAAATAGCCCAACTTTACAAAAACGTTTTAAAGGCTTTTATTGTTTTTCCTAACTTTTGCTTTGATTTTCACATTTCAGATTCCACGTCGCCCTGTTCCCCGAGGTGCCTAAAGTTTAAATGGAGTACAATTTACTTTGAATTTGACAAAATCTCTAGTTAAACTTTTTCGACGACTTCGTAGCTCGTATAATTTACCTTCTCATTTATTTATTACTTATACTTGTTTCTAGAATCCAAAATATTTTATGACAGCAAAGGTATCTAGAATATAGACGTTAAAGGCCGTTGGTCTTTATTATAGATTTTTTTCTATTTTGTATCTTTAATCGGCTATCTAGCCATAATTAGCCTTGGGTGGAAAATTTTGGTGTAGTTTCAGTAAAATGAACTATCTTTAGGTTTGAATAGTTTAGTTTCTTCACCTAAGTTCGAGTATGTGCCATCTATCAAGGAGTTTTATGTAGTCTTTGTCCTCTAGAAAGAAGATTTTTTTTGCTAATAATAATGCGATGATACAGTCTTTTTCTTTTCAAAGATGGATGGGTGCATAATACTTTATTACACCGAACAAAGAAGGCGAACATGACAAATATAACTACACGCTTACCGTAGAGGAAGTAAAGGCCGGCCTTATGCTATGAACAATCTCTTACAGGCAATTCTGAGATGGAGTGGACATAGACACTATAGACGGTGGCACCTAAATAAACAAGAACTGTCAAGTGGGAGTGTCAGTCGCACGCCGAGGGTTTTGAACTTGCCGAATATGTAAAGGTACTTTACAATGTATTTAAAAAGTATAAGACTGAGATTTTTTTTAAACCAATATCGATTTGGACATTTCAAAAAAGTTTGTGTCAGTTTTTGATTTGATATATCAATGACTAGCGGCCCGCCCCGGCTTCGCACGGGTATTAAACAAAAATTTCAGAAATTATACACACTAAAACGTTGGGTTTCACAGTTTTCATACGGATCTTTACTTTTTTTTAACAGCATTGGGGTTTTTGACATTGACTCAACATTCCAAAACTGACACTGGCCGTAGAGAAAAAGCAAGCACCGTGCGCTATACAACCTCTTTTTCTATTCTGACGCGCCATAATAGAAAAAGAGGTTGAATATACAGCCCACGGTTCAATTATTGAATTTTTCATGCGGATCCCTAACTTTTTTGAAAATATTATATAGCCTATGTTCATCACGGAAAATTAAGGATTCTAATGGTGAAAGAATTTTTTAACTCGGTCCAGTAGTTTCGGAGCCTATTCAATTCAAACAAACAAACAAACATACAAACAAACAAACAATCAAATCTTTCCTCTTTATAATATTAGTATAGAAAAAGGAAAATTCGAAAATTTGTTTTTAAACCATAATCTCAAAAAGTGCTCTTCTAACAGACTTCTCTCTAACCAATTCTCCATACCTTTCATCTGAAAGCGCTTTTGAGTTTGTCTCTTATCCTATCCCAAACCCTAAAATCGTATACTTACATTAAATAATAACCTATATACTTAGCCACTACAAACACTAGGTATACAAATATAATACGTTATTCTTAGCCTACAACATATACTTTATGTTTTTAATATAGATATATAAATTTGGATATGTATATTAATAAAAAGTAAGGTGTAACTTTTACGAATTATTTCCTCAAGGAAATACGTGACGTTCCGTATGCTGATACCTACTTTACGGTCATAAATCACTGGTATTTTATGCGTGAAATATTACTAGCAGACATTTCAGCGAATATTTCGGATATTTTTAACAATTTAGTCGGCTTTGTATGACGTGGATGATTAATACTATATCCCCAAAGGTTTATTTTTATAGAAATGAAACTCGTATTATAATTGCATTTAACTACCCCCGAATAGTTACTCGCTTTACGATGATGACACAACTTGTTATCATCGTTAAGCGAGTCGTGATTTTAACTTGCCGTTGATTTGGACAAAATTATACTGGGACCATACTGGGGCATAGTGTTTCAAATGACACTTTTGTTCTATGTTACTGTCGATTAAAATAACTGCATTGTACAGTCAGTTACAAAAACAGTATATAAACTCTAAGTTTAGCTTTTTAGTCCCATTTTAATGAACTGTTATGTTACTTGTATGAACTTATAACATTGAGTTGCCAGTAAATATTTTTCATTAAAATTTTTTTTTCAAAACGTTTAACAATTGACAAATACTGTTTTTTTAATAACATTAATGTCCCAATTGACCCTTTTATATTAATATTTTTAATGTTTAGACATTATAAAAAATGTAAAACAACTTCAATAATTTGATGGCCATCTATCGGACACCATCAAATTATTGAAGCTGTTGTACATTTCTTTTATGTCTAAAATGAAAAAAAAAAAATTAAATCAGACGGGTCAATTGGAACACTGTCCCCATAAAATTTGTCCGAATGAAAGGCAAGTCGTGATATTGACACAGATTTTATCTCAATGATAATTTGTCACGTCAGACTAGCTAAAATCAGATTTGCACTTGAGAATTCGATGGTTATTGCTAAATATATGCTGTATTAAAATGTAGTTATTTGTTTGTATTAATTTTCATTATATTTGTTAGATATAGCGTCCTTTGGTTTGAACTGCAATGCTGAGAGGTACATTATGTTGATTTTCGTTTCTACACATTGACAATGGAGTTCCGCCAATGTTAGTGAAAGCCGATGCGCTGCGTGTATCTGTCAAAGTGACGTATGAGCGAGGTCACATACAGTGACTTATGTGTTTGCATGACTTTTTACTATTCGTGAGATCGTATTTGTACTAGGCTTTATTTCAATGTTTACTTAGTCTATTTGTTTGTACAATCTGTTTTTGTTCCAATTCAATGAAATTGTAAAAGCGTATGAGTTGATTTCTGTGGAAGTATTTCCTCACAAGGCCATTTCCGTAGAGACCTGACATTTAAACTAAAATGCAAACTCCACCGCAAAATAGTTTTTAAGCTGTAATGTATTGAACATAAATCTTCTGTAATGTGGATGTGGGCGAATCTTCTCGTATTTCACGAGAGCGTTTTTATTGCTCCGGGGGTTAGATCTCAACTGATGTAATGAAAATGATCTTAATATTCGCGTTATAAATGACTAGCGTTCCGCCCCGGCTTCGCACGGGTATTTACCAAATTTACGACAGGGCTAATCTAGGATTCTAATGGTGAAAGAATTTACACAATCGGTCCAGTAGTTTCGGAGCCTATTCAATTCAAAAAGACAATTCATATTTTATAATATTAGTATAGATGAAACCTATTTAATGCGTAACAAACTGAGGTGATTAAATAAGAAGTTTTTTTGCAATTATTTGTATCCGACACCACAAGGAGCTGCCGTG
>OZ007529.1:325909-457795 GCA_963931895.1 Eupithecia pulchellata | reverse complement strand
AGTCCAGCAGTGTTGCCAGTACGGATCCGCCCGTTGCTTGTTGTCGCGAAAATACTAAACACGGTTATTTAATTTTCCCATACAAACTGATAAATGCGTACACAGTAGACTTGTGTAGTTCAGGAATGATGAACTAAAATGAATTAGTTCCCACTAGTGTACTAGTACGAACTATTCAGCATAACTCGTTCCTAGTAGTACTCTAGTTCACTTGCTCTTCAGTCACGAAATCGCGGAATCACTATACTAAAATGACCCTATTTTCTATGTCATAACGTTTAAAATCTGTTAACATGAAGAAAAAGAACTATTAACGAAGGACAGAGATAGACAGCGCATAAATCCGCGGTACTAAAAGAGACGGAGATATGCATTTTGATCTCTAGTTCAGTAGTATCATACTAGTACATGTACTAAAGAGAGATAGACAGCGCATAAATCCGCGGTACTAAAGAGAGATAGACAGCGCATAAATCCGCGGTACTAAAAGAGACGGAGATATGCATTTTGATCTCTAGTTCAGTAGTATCATACTAGTACATGTACTAAAGGAAACATGTAGTGACCGATTGAATTGCAAAACAAACACAGAATAGGAAAAACAAAGACATACAGCGATAATCCACTGTAGTGCAAAAGAGATGGAGATAATTATAATTCGTTCTTTACAACTCGACCAAGCTAAGTTTGCACCTCGCGGGCGGGGCGCCGCATTCCAGCGAGGTGCAAACTTAGTTTGGTCGAAGTATACGTTCTAACATCTTAGTGCTGCAAAATTTTAGTACAAAAAACACGGCAATAAGTAAATCAAATTTTAGGTTACCTATGTATTATGGTTTGTTTACGAATATTTCGCATCGAATTTGGCTGGACTATAATATTTGCAATAATACCTAGATATAAGTAATTTATTTAGCTTGATAAAGGTAGTGTATGGTTTCACCCTACATTACCAATACTGCGCACGCGGCGATTTAGGTAATCTGTGTCGCACGCGATAATTATTTACCTAGATTAATTATTTTAACATCAGTACGTGACCTACTCCCGCGAGAGTGACAATCAAGTTAAGATTTGCCTCCTTAAACTAACTGTGTTAACTAACTTTAATAAACTTTACTTCAGTGACTCTTGTGTTTGGTTTACGTGCTCAACAAACTATCTAAACTTAACTACGTCACCAACGGTGACATCACAAAGTGAGGTGCTATAGGTAAACTGCCTACAACTACAACCTCTACATGTAAAGGCCTTAACTGAGGTCCTTACATTTTGGTCCTTCGGCTTTACCCTCATCAAGGAACAACTGATCCTACGAGGAAACGAGGTATTTATGCTTTTTGTATTTTTTGGCGATAGCGAATCGGTTTGATTGGCCTCCCACCAGCGGGAATCACCAGTTAAATTGAGAAGGCGTACATTATTGTCATTTAGGTACAATAAGCCTAATACCTACTGCGACTAGGAGTCTACGGGAACTCTGTGGCCTTTTCGTCGTGAACCAACGCTGCTCACCTCTGCTACCGTCTACTACGTGCCAGAGCTAGAAGCTAACATTACCTACTTATCTCTGCCACCGTCAACTACGTGTCAGGGCTAAGAACTTACTTTAAGACCTACGCAAGTACCTACTAACTAACTTAACTTATTTCTTTCGACTAAACTAAGCCTATCGTCGACATGGAGGTATTGAAAATACAAGAAGAATGCTTCAACAACATCAAGTCTTTATGTTCTAACTACACGAAGGATAGTAAGTCGAGAAAAACGGAAGATTACTTAACTGTACGTCTCCAGACTCTCGAACAACAATGGCGGGATTTTGAGAGACGTCATGCGACTCTTCTCGAAACTATCGAGGAAAAATCGCATAATTACGTTTTTACTAAAACCATGCAGCTATATCTTAAAACTAGAAAGGATATGGATGGTTTGTTACTACAACTACGTGAACGTCCTTCTGTATCATTTGATCTGAGTGGTACTATGGATGAAAATGCCGATGAAAAACTAAAAATACTTCTTACGCGGCAGGAGTGTAACTTTAAAGCTCTTGACCGGGCCATCTCTAAAATAAACTTGAAAAATGTAACCGAGAAATGGGAGCTGGAAGATCACCTTTCCATTTTGAAGTCAAAGTGGGACGTCATCGACAAACATCACTGGGAACTGGAGTCTATAATCAAAGGCTCCGACATCACCTACTACAATATGTTCGTGTCGATGGAAGACAAGTATGACGAACTTAAAAGAAACATCAACGCAAAAATTTGGTCTACAGTACATTACCAACAATCGGCGCCTAGGATCGAGGTTCCTGAGTTTTCCGGCAACTACACAAAATGGATTTCTTTTAAGGATCTCTTCCTAGAAACCATTCATAACAATCCGATGATTAACAAGGCTCAAAAAATGCAGCATCTCAAGACAAGATTGCGCGGAGAGGCAGAGCGACTGGTACAACATCTCAGCATCAGTGCTGAAAACTACAACTCGTGCTGGGACATACTGTCTCAACGCTACGACAACCATCGTCTTCAGTTTACCTCTTTCGTCAACACTATGCTTAACTCGCCGGTTATCAACCAACCCGATAGCCAATCTCTGAAGAAGCTGCATGACGTCATCACGGAATGTATGAACGGATTGACCAATATCGGAGTGAATACAACTACTTGGGACCCACTTATCGTCCATCTGATGTCACAAAAGCTAGACGTCACAACTTACACCGACTACATGAAAGAGCAACAAGATCATAGAGAACTACCACATCTAGATCAATTTCTTTTCTTTCTAGAAGGCAAATTCATGGCCTACGAAGGCATGAAAAATGCCAAAAAGGAAATGCCGAAACAATCATCTTCATCGGATAAATCATCTTATAATAAACAACCCAATTACAAACATAACTACGAACATAAAAAACATCAATCTAAAACTTTACATACTTCTTTCGGTCAATGCCCGCACTGTGAAGGAAAACATGTACTAATGCAAAGTCCAAAGTTCATCGATATGGATAAAACTCAACGAAATAATATTGTTTCAAAATTGCATTTATGTAAAAACTGCTTATATAGCCACGGCGACGCTGAATGCACGTCTACGAAAACTTGCAAAGAATGCAAAAGGAAACATCATACTTTGCTACACATTAATAAGGCTACGAATAACACAACAACATCATCATCATCAACTCAAGGAGGTTCCAATCATCTCGCAACAAATGACGAGGAAATACTGTTAACTACAGTTCGACTTCAGGTAAAATCTGCTACCGGAACTTACGTCACACTTCGAGCGCTCCTGGATCAAGGATCACAAGTAAACTTGATCACTGAACAAGCCGCTCAACTACTTCGACTGCCAAGAAAGCGGATAAACGCCACTATATCGGGAGTCGGGGCGCTGTCAGGAGACTGCAAGGGACGTCTTCAACTTAACTGCAAGTCGATACATTCCGACTACGCGTTTGAAACTCAAGCGCTTATATTGAAAAAACTTACAAATAACTTACCTAACTCAACTTTTAAAAAGCCAAACTGGCCGCACATCGAAAACTTAAAGCTCGCCGATCCTGACTTCAACAAGTCACATCCTGTCGACTTACTACTTGGAGCCGACATTTACTCGAATGTTATCCTTGAAGGAGTCCTGAAGGGAAACCAACAAGCACCTACTGCACAACAAACACACCTGGGCTGGATCCTGTGTGGAAAAACGCATAACTTCAACTGCCATGCCGTACTTGTTGACCTCAACAGCATCAGCAAGTTCTGGGAGCACGAGGACATCATTCAGGACATCAAGGACATTTCTAAGGACGAACAGTGCGAGGAACACTACTCAAAAACAGTACAGCGAGCCCCAGATGGAAAATACATTGTAAAAATTCCTTTAATTCCCGATTACGAAAAAAGGATAGGAAATTCTCGATCTATTGCCAGCTCACAATTCTTACAACTCGAAAAACGTTTCGAAAGGAATGCGAAACTCGCTCTTATGTACAGAGATTTTATAAAAGAATACTTAGAACTTAACCATATGGCCCCAGCGCCTTCACTTTCTACAACAAAACCAGAATGCTATCTACCCCATCACGGTGTACTACGAGAGCATTCATCAACTACAAAACTGAGAGTTGTATTTAACGCCTCTCAAAAAACAACAAGCGGCCTTAGTCTCAATCACGTACAAGAAAAAGGCAATAACATGCAAAAGGACATACAATCTCTTATCCTGAAATGGCGAGTCTACAGATATGCCTACACTGCGGACATAGAAAAGATGTACCGATGTATATGGATCGCAGATGAACAACAACATCTGCAGAAAATCGTCTGGCGAAACTCGCCCTCAGAGAAACTTAGAGATTTTGTCTTACGCACCGTGACTTACGGAACTAAAAGCGCGCCCTGGCTCGCCATGAGAACTTTAAAGCAGCTCGCCATAGACGACGGGGACAAGTATCCAGATGCTGCTCTAATACTACAAAATGAGTTCTATGTTGACGATTTAATCAGCGGTCATAACACTATCTCCGAAGCTCAACAACTACAATCGTCACTTATCAACTTACTACAAGGCGGCGGCATGAACTTACGGAAATGGTCGGCCAATGATCCTGCTTTACTACAAAACTTGAGTAAAGATCAAATTTCTACTGAACAAATTTTTGACTTCAAACACGAAGACACAAAAAAGACCCTTGGACTCGGTTGGAATACTACAAACGACACATTTACTTTCTACTGGGACTTAGAAGAAAAATCTCGGCAACATCTAACAAAACGCCATCTTCTATCTGAGATCTCTAAACTATATGACCCTCTGGGATGGTTAGCGCCAATAACTTTGACAGCTAAACTACTATTTCAGAGAGTCTGGACAAGTAAACTGGCTTGGGATGAAACTTTACCGACCGAGATACAACAAGAATGGTTGAAACTTAAAAACGAACTTCATGAAATCAAAAACATTAAAATTAACAGATGGCTGGGAGTGACACAAGGGAACATAGAACTATTATGTTTCTGTGACGCCAGCGAAAAAGCCTACTCGTGCGTCATCTACAGTCGTGTTTACAACGAAGGCTTACCTACTATAACTTTACTCGCGGCTAAGACTAGGGTTGCCCCGCTTGCAAAGAAAATTACGCTGCCGCGCTTAGAACTTTCTGGTGCCCTTCTACTATCACAACTAGCTGAAAAGGCCATAGAAGCCTTCAAAGGGCACAACATTACAATACAAGCTTGGAGTGACTCTCAGGTTGTGATTGCATGGTTGCAGGGAGAAACAACTAGATGGGAAAGATACGTTGCCAACAGGGTTATCAAAATTAAACAGGTCATTCCGTCTGAAAACTGGCACTACGTCAAGTCAGAACTAAACCCAGCAGACTGCGCGTCACGAGGGATGTACCCTACCAAGCTACTTAACTTCAACCTTTGGTGGAAAGGACCGGACTTTTTACAGATATCGGATAAAGAGACGGTACCGAAAAACATGTGTCTTCATACGACAAACACTGGACTTAAGCCGACGCTGACAACCCTAGCAAAAAATCAAGAGACCAATTTTATAACTGAACTCATTAACAAAAGTAGTACATTGGCCCACATTATACGTGTGACGGCATGGATACGGCGCTTCAGTGCAAACGCACTAAATCGCGCGAAATGCGATACTAACTACCTAACTACTAGGGAACTGACTGCAGCGAATGAATTAATAATAAAAATTACGCAACGCATCGAGTTCGAGCAAGAATACAAACTACTTATGAAAAAAGAAACGGTTTCTAATAAAAGTCCTATTTATAAACTTAACCCTTATCTGGATGAACAAGGCATCATTAGAGTGGGTGGCCGCCTCAATAACTCTAGTTTACCATTCGAGATGAAAAATCCTATGATTTTATCAAAAAACGGGAGATTCACACAACTACTTATCGAACAGGCACATTCTAGAGTACTACACGGAGGGGCTCGATTAACGTTAGCCTATATACGGCAGCGCTACTGGATTGTTGGTGGCAACAGGGCAGTGAAAACGAGACTTCGGCACTGCATCACGTGTCACCGTCACAAGCCGACTGAAATCTACCAACTTCTTAGTGATTTACCAGCACAAAGAACAAGAATTTCAAGACCATTCTCGCATACCGGTGTCGACTTCACTGGAAATGTAGATGTGAAACTGAACAAAGGAAGAGGTGTGAAGACGTCCAAAGGCTACATAGCAATCTTCGTGTGTATGGCCACAAAGGCTGTACATATAGAGCTCGTGTCCGACCTCAGCACTGAAACTTTCATCGCGGCATTCCAACGGATGTGCGCGCGGCGCGGCACACCAAAACACGTCTACTCTGACTGCGGTACTAACTTCATCGGTGCTGCTAAAGTGTTACGCAAAGAGTTTGAAGAATTTAGACAAATCCTATCGCCAGAGTTTTTCACCGAAATCGGAAAACTTGAGGTTGAATGGCACTTCAACGCTCCAGCGTGGCCTAGCGCAGGCGGCCTCTGGGAGGCTGCAGTAAAGTCGTTGAAACACCACTTAAGGCGTGTGCTGGGTGACCAAAAACTCACATACGAAGAGTTTACTACACTACTTACGAAGATTGAGGCCTGCATGAACTCGCGGCCCTTATGCCCACTTACAGAAGACCCGGATGAGTTTTACAACTATCTCACTCCGGGACATTTTCTTACCGGGGGCCCGGTATTGACTTTACCCCTCTCCGACTACAGCGATGTCAAAACTATTGACATACGCCGACGATGGCAATTAACTGAAAATATGATACAACAGTTTTGGAAAAGCTGGTCCAACGAATACCTAACTCAATTACAGAGCCGCAGCAAATGGAACAAACCTATGAAAAACATCAAGGAAGGTGACATCGTGCTTATAAAGGAGGATAACTTGCCTCCCGGAAAATGGGCCATGGGGCGAGTTATAGAGCTTCATCCCGGTTCCGACGGCCTTGTTAGAGTAACTACAGTGAAAACGCAATCTGGCATTCTCAAGCGTCCTATCGTGAAACTTTCACCACTTCCTCTAGAAACTCTAGAAACGGAAATTTCGCAAAAACAGGAAAATGAGACGTCAAAACAAGATGTCCCGAAACTTGTTAAAACTAAAAGAACTGCCAAGAAAACATTCACAACATTTTTAATAACTTTATTATCAATGTTCACATTAGTACACGGCGCCGACAGTACCATGCGCTCAAGCGCACACATCACAAACCTCGAGCCACAGAGGCCGATTTATTATGATGCACTAGGAACAGTACAGACTATACACGACGAGTGGACACTGCTAATGTACTACAACTTAACTAACTATTGGAATGGTATGGAACGTGTCGAAAACTACTTACACAACTTAACTGATTTTTGCCATCGAACTGACCCAAGATATTGTGAAACAACACTTGGACAACTTACTCATGAAACGGATCTTCTTAATCACTACAACAGCATCTTACTGGCCCCACACCAACACTTAGGTAATCGCAGGAAACGAGGATTAATAAACGGAGTCGGCTCCATTGCGAACAGCCTGTTCGGTGTCCTTGACCAAGAATTCGCCGACAAATACCATCAAGACATAGAAGCTATTAAAAATAATGAGAACTACCTACTGGGCCTCATGAAAAATCAGACTTCTATTGTGGAGCTGGAGAACAAGATGCTAAAGAAAACAGAAGATAATATTCAACGACAACTCAACATGGTCGACAACTTTGTGAACGAAACTAACTTTAATCTAGCTAAGGTTGAGTCTACTATGGAAATCCTCATGGCAACTAGCTACTTCAATTCAGCATCTCTAGCTACTTACCTACTACTCAAAAACTTGAGAGAAATGCAAGAATTGCTTTTTGATACACTCACCAATGTATACAAAGGACACATGGATGTGCATTTACTCACCCCTGTGAACTTGGTGGAACAGTTAAACGTTATCTCTGGAAGCCTACCAAAACGATTGTCCTTGCCATTAGAAAACGTCAAAAAAGACATAAAAGATATCTACAAGCTGCTCTATGTGAAGGCTCGAGTTACAACTAACTACTTTTTATTTGAAGTCCACATACCACTGACATCAAATGAAGAATTTTTGCTCTACAAAATTACCCCATTACCTGTGAGGAATGAGACAGAATTCACCATCATACAGCCAAAGTCACAGTATATTGCAGTAAACTTTAAAAAAAACGCTTATATCTCACCATCTGAAAAGGAGGTAAAACTATGCACTGTTATGAAACAAGATCGTTTGATTTGTAACAAAAACTTACCTGTGTTTAGCTTAGATAGCAAGAACGCTCCGTGCGAGGCGAAACTATTAAGTCACAGTTCGAGCACTCCTTGTGACGTTAAAAAAACGTCATGCAGTGACGTGTGGGTCGAGTTGCATTCGCCAAACACCTGGCTGGCTGTTTGTTGCGGAGCTTGCACTTTGCGCACCGTATGCGACAATGACGTCACAACATACGCAACAACATCGTCTAGCATTGTAACTTTAAAGCAAGGATGCTTGTTACAGTCAAATGACTTCACGATCTACTCACGCAACCAGTACAACACCAACATGAAGATGGAGACTGACTTCAACATCGCACCGCTGAACTCAACTGTTAACAAAATCGTAGACTTAACCTACCACAACATACCATGGGAAATCCAACAACGGACGGAGGAAAGCCGAAACATAGACAACCTACTAATGTTCCAAAAGGAAAGAGAGATCCTCCCCGAAACTATCTCTACCCATGACCTACATCAATACGTTATATGCTACGCTCTACTCGCATTCGCCATCGTCATTACTATCATCTGGGTAGTTAAGACATACCCACCTAACTGCTCTAAACGAGTACGCTCAAGAGAGACACACGAAGACATAGAGCTTCAAAGTCGCCCCGTTCAAGAGAGGGATATCCAGAGAGCTCCTAGCCACGCGACATCAGCGTTGACGGCAACCACGTCGACGACACAGGTCTCGCGGCAACTAAGGCCTACTGAGGCAAAAGACAACATCGCGTTCACTTTCGATGAATAATTTTATTTACTTTGTACTGGCAGATCTTCTCTTGATAGTCATCTATGCACTTCTAACTTTAGTTAACTTTCTTTTGGGGTTGCCAATATGTATGGTTTCACCCTACATTACCAATACTGCGCACGCGGCGATTTAGGTAATCTGTGTCGCACGCGATAATTATTTACCTAGATTAATTATTTTAACATCAGTACGTGACCTACTCCCGCGAGAGTGACAATCAAGTTAAGATTTGCCTCCTTAAACTAACTGTGTTAACTAACTTTAATAAACTTTACTTCAGTGACTCTTGTGTTTGGTTTACGTGCTCAACAAACTATCTAAACTTAACTACGTCACCAACGGTGACATCACAAAGTGAGGTGCTATAGGTAAACTGCCTACAACTACAACCTCTACATGTAAAGGCCTTAACTGAGGTCCTTACACCCGTTTTTTTATAATATAATATATGTAGCAGCTTGTGGCGAGCTGTTGGTGAGTAGCGATACCACGGGTACCGAGTACTACCGAGGAAGTTCCTGGTTCTTGTCTCCGAAGATTCCCACTTCTTGCTTGCTTTCATTGGCCGGTCTGAGAGGAGTCACAAAATATGCATCTTAGATTGTAGACTCAGCGGTGGAAGTGTTTCTTGGTGTAATTAGATAACTCACACAGGGACAGTATTCATGAAGGTAAAATGAGAGCCACACCACTCGACACCCCTCCACATCACACACCAGTCGTTTGCGTCGATGTTGTTCCTTTACGGCATTTACCGGAATTTTGAGGAATCCATCCAGCATCGGGCAAGCCACTTCGCTCTGCCTCTCTTTATAGTTCGCGACTATGTTTAGGGCATGCATCCGTAGTCATCCCCACAGGCCGATTACCAAGTCCATCTATACAAGACAATAACCTGGTTTTTCCTTCGGGTGTACCTTTCATATATTTATATAACAAAGAATGATACCCGCTACTACTTTATCTTGAACTTGACATTGTGTAACCCTCGCTTTTAGATTAACTCTTATAAAGGTAACTCTCACTGAGCTGTTGGCTTCGGCCCCATGCATGCCTCTCAAAGGACTGGGTTACGTTCAGTGATTATGGAAATGAGAATTACATAATAAATATTAAGTAAAACGTTTTTATAGTAAAAGAATCGTAATTATAGTTAAAGACGAATTTTGGTATTGCGGTAATACTTGCCTTCACTCTTCAACGTTTTTAATTATGTATTCGTTTTAATATTAAAGAGTATCCTTGCTAAGAAGTACCTGACCAACCTATCTCATTTAGGCAGGTGTTTGAATGCTAATTTTCGCTTCTAAAATTGCTTTAAAGCATAATCCATGGCCACCTCAACCGACAGCATAATTTTGTACAGTTTTAAATGATAATTGCGAAGTATCCCTTCACGCACGGCGCGGCGCAGACACCGACTCCGCGCCGCGTGCAATGTTCACGCGGTGGGCACAAGAGGACGAGCGCTACACGTGTACTCACTACTTACTTTATTTAAAAGTGGAGGAGGATCTCAATTCCGTTATATGCTTATAAGATTACGCAATGGTAATGAACGAAGAGTGTCAACGCCACTTAGTCTCCGCTGTCTGTATGCCTGTCTGTCCTTCTGTCGGCGCCGCCGGCGGGATGAATACACTTAACGGTTCAAATTAGCAGTGTGTATTATTGTTGCTGCTAGTAAGATTACTTTTGATTCTTCGAGGAACCGTTTTCAATAACAAGCTGTCAGACGGATATGGTTAGTAAATGGGAGCGGAGGCGCGAAGCCGATCAAATACACAGCGAATGGGACAGTTTACTATTCAAATATAAACTCAACACTTTAGGAATGGGGTTCAACAAAAAAACTAAATTAATAAAATATATATACAATAATATATATAAATAAAATGTATATATATAAATAAATATAAAAAGCAAAGGAATCCCTAATGAGGTACCTAATGAGCAAAGAGTTTCTATTACAACCAAACTCAATGGGCGTATTTTATGGAATGAACTTTTTTTTATGTGAATACCTAGCTCGCTGGACTATTTTTGTAACAGGTCTAATAAGATAGGAAATATTTTTTTCAATAACAATAATTTAGAGAGAAAGAAATATTTATATTTTTACCTATCAAAACATACTTACAAACAAGATGCAAACAAGGTACTATTTACTAACAGAGCAAATTCGAGTTCCAAATTCTAAATCGATGAAAAAAAAAAATTGTCTACCAAAACTTTGCTTCTTAGTAGAAACTAATATAAAATGAGTAACAGGTCTGATTCAGAAAGTTTTAGTGTTAAAGTGTTCCAGATTTCAGAGTTTAATCATTCTCGAAGCGACCGGACAAATAAATGATCGGAATCGCCGACATAAATCGGTTTCCGAACGAAATATGGCTGCTTCGTGGAGCATCCGCTGGACGCCGCCGCCGCGGGGACATTAATTTGTACTTGGAATTCAGATGAATTATTTCTTATCATTTTTCGAG
This sequence comes from Eupithecia pulchellata, assembly GCA_963931895.1. Classification (NCBI taxonomy): domain Eukaryota; kingdom Metazoa; phylum Arthropoda; class Insecta; order Lepidoptera; family Geometridae; genus Eupithecia; species Eupithecia pulchellata. Next base: position 446,228 of record OZ007529.1, on the reverse strand, counting down.
TAATTTGAATATTTGAATTTGGAGTTCTAAAATCATGCCTAGCTGTAGCTAATGTTATAGAATTGTAATTGGAGATAGAGGTTGTCGCAGATATAGACCGTATCGCTTCCACGCAGATAACAAAAATGTATTCATATTGCTTTCTCATTCGTAAATTACAAGCATTTTTTATTGACAACGGCACTCTGCTTGTAAGGGGATGACAGGGTAGGACTATGTCCAGCATATAAGATTGGCGTCCTTAACATTGGTCGACAAAATCTACACATAGATTTATTTTGATCCCGGTTAATATGCAGTGCTCTTTATCACCGTGCGGCGCAGCTAGCTTACCTATCCAAACCAAATCCCCATATCCATTTATTTAAATAAACTATTGCATACGTTTAACAGTTGTAGGTAAGGACGTAGGTTAGTTTAACAGTAGTAGTTTCAAGAAAAATGGTTTACTGCCGTTGGCATTATCTACCAGCCAACCATTCTACCTGCTAACACAGAATGGTACCTATCTATACATACCTACTTATTTGTTTACGTAATTTGAAGTCTAATCCACAATCCAATATAATATCTATCAGTCTATACTAATACTAATAATATTATAAAGAGTAAAGATTTGATTGTTTGTTTGTACAGACAGAAGCATTAATTGGTAACCCCCCTAATAGCTAAAGTTTACACTGCAAATCACTGTACGATTTACAAATCTTTTACTCGTAGGTTAATTTGAATTGAATAGGTTTAGAAACTACTGGATCGATTTAAAAAAATCTTTCACCATTAGAATGACAAACATAGGCTATACATAGATATTTTTTTAAAACTTAAAGATCCGTATGATAATTTCAATAATGTAACCCAAGGTAAATGTGGTTTGATATTTTTTAATTATCTATACTATCTATACTAATATTATAAAGAGGAAAGATTTGATTGTTTGTTTGTTTGAATTGAATAGGCTCTGAAACTACTGGACCAATTTGAAAAATTCTTTCACCATTAGAATCCTAAATTTTCCGTGATGAACATAGGCTATATAATATTTTCAAAAAAGTTAGGGATCCGCATGAAAAATTCAATAATTGAACCGTGCGCTGTATATTATTATGCGCGTCATAAAAGAAAAAGAGGTTTAATATATAGCGCACGTTGCTTGCTTTTTCTCTACGGCCAGTGTCAGTTATGCAGTGTCGAGTCAATGTCAAAAATCCCAATGCTGTTAAAAAAAGTAAGGGATCCGTATGAAAACTGTGAAACCCATCGTGTTACTGTGTATTATTTCTGAAATTTTTGTTTAATAAGTACCCGTGCGAAGCCGGGGCGGACCGCTAGTGTTTATATAAAACTAGGTGTCCGCCCCGGCTTTGCATGGATATTTCACAGAATTTCAGAAGTTTATAAACACAAAGCTACATTATTGAAGTTTTTATAGGGATACCTAACTTTTAAAAATATTTCATAGCCTATATTTATTATTGTAAGAGTGAAAGAGTTTTCCAAAAATGTCCAGTAGTTTCGGAACCTATTCAATTAAACCACAAACTTCGAGCTCTACGATGTCCAGAACAGAGTAACTACTACGGCACCCTCGAGGAATAACAAGGGTAATTTTCGTCGAAAATCACATAATCAATTGTATTCAAAAAAAAATAATCTCTCTTAAGGTCTAGTTCCTGTATATCTAACACTTTGCATTTAACAGTTATGAGATTTTAATAATAGGGGTTTAAATTAATGATTGTTTAATGTATGGGATATTAAGTTAAGGGTTATAGGATTCATTAAAACATGGTAAAGCATAATGTTCAATTCGTCGCAGTGAATAAAATGGCATTTTGAGTTACCTTTAGTTTTATCTTCTAGGTAATTCAAAATGCCATTTTACTGTATCGTAAAATACATGAAAAAGATGCTCATTTGAGTAAAATTTATATTTACGAAGGATTGTCGATGTCATTGTAGTTTATGTCTGTGGTAAATTTAAAAAAATCTCTTCATTCAACGATTTTAACACGAAGAACAAATGTTTTTCTCGCTCTACCCGCAATATTTTGTCAGGGACTCAGTCAGCTAGTCAGACTTACAATATTATCATTATCAATATTTAGCTCTGTGTGTATCCCCGTATTTTTGCAAGTATCCATTCTTGCAAGTTTGTACAGATCAGTGAAAAACATTCATGAAGTAGTGTGTGCAACACATGAATGTTTTTCACTTCGTCTGTGGTTATGACTAAGGTTTCAGATCTTGCTTGTAAAAAAAGAGTAGCTAAATGTGTTGTAAGAGAGAAAGAAAACTCAGGTCACTTTAAGTTTAATACGAAACCGAAATATTTTTTGTTTAAATAACACATAATAACAGATTTAGATTACGTGCCTTACCTGCAATGGCCAGTACAACGTGTATCTGTTTTCATGGTTGTTTGTTTCAAAGCGTTGAGAATATTAATGAGCATTCTTCTCACGGAACGGTACCAAATGTACAAGAAAATAACCCGCCAGCTTTCTTAGAGACAGGTATGTAATTAAATAACAGACAACTGATACAAGGTTTTAAAAGTACCTACTTATTTTCGTTATTTTATTTTATTTTCAGGGAATGATCTTATGCATTGTAAGTATATCCCCGAAAGCGTAACACAATAAATATACCGAATATCTGTGGTTCAATCTCTAGTGACATCTTCTGAATAACGATGTATATTCAACAGAAGATTCAGAACATCTATCACCAAATGACAAATGTATTTGAAATAGTTTTTTAGTACCTATTGATATGATAATGGTGCGCCCATGATACATTTGATTTAAAGTATGTTGTGTAAGGTCTCTGCCACTTATAGCCTGCTTATTACAATCTTCTGTATCTATTATAGTTGAAATTACTTTGTGGAATGTTAGTACTAACATAATATAGTCTATATTTATAAAAGTCAGCGCCATTACTGTCTCAAATAAGGAAGTTATTATTTGGATTTCAGCTTTCTCGGTTTTAACTGCTGATACGGATTCACATCTCGAGCAAGTTGGACAAGATAATCAAGAACTAATTAAGGAAATTTGTGAATGAATCTCGTGAGTAACTTATGTCTATAAATTAAAAGGAAGAATTGTTTTAAACCCCTTACTGCATGAATTAAGAAGGAGGTTCAATAAAAAATTGTTTTATGCAAAAATGTGTTTATTTACTTCATAGGGACCATAACAAAATGAAAAAAAAAATTTACAATTATTAAGTAAAAAGTTATTCACGAAGCCATGTATGGCTTCGTATGCAGTCTAGAAAAAATATGTTTTAGCATAAATGGCTTTGTATGTGATCAGGTGAAAAGGCAGTTACACTTTATGAAAATCTGTAAAGCAGTTTCGTTTCTCATTATAGCACAGATATACCTGGCATTTTACACATTTTGTGAAAGAACGGAACTTTGAGCAGTTTTGACATAGCTGTCGATTATTTTTCTTCCTAGTGGGAAAATGATCAGTATTGTCAGATCGTACTGAATTGAGTGGCAGATCTTGATGCCTGGCTGGAGTTTTTCGGGGTTTTTTCGAGGACACTGGTGAATTCGGACAGCTGGATGGAGTGCCGACTCGGCTTGATGGGGTACCAGCTCTGCTTGACGTCGGTGTTTCCAAGAATGCTTGACCGACGACCACTTTTTCTTGGCATCGCGATTACTTTGCCTGCTTTGCGAAAATGTTCTGAAACTGTGAGCTTGAACATAAACAGTGGCATGTGCTTTTCTTCATTGACCCTACGCCAAAGCAACCAAGCATTTATCACCAGTACCATCACCAGGTATTACATTTACATGCCTGGAAGACCCATAAAGGCGGAAGGGTCCATCTCTGAAAGAAGCAGAAAGAAGTCTTATTGCATACAAAGCCATACATGGATGACCGTGTATTGAACGCAAACGCATACGAAGCCATAAATGGAGTTTGCAAGAAAATGGTCAAAAACCAAACCAAAACAAAAGTAAAAGCAAAACCAAGTTGCAACCCAAGTATTGGATGAATCAAAGACTGTGAAATTATTTTATTAGAAGTTCTTACTTACCGTTTTACATTTTTTTTGTATTGATGAAAGTTTTACTATTTTATGTTCAATTGATCGGTCGGACGCCTTGCACATAATCTCAAAAATATCGCCAGATGTGACACACCACATATACAAAAAACTTCGTTCCGTTTAACGAAGAATTGCTTGTTATGATTCAAGTGAGTTTTTTTGTATGTGATCTTTACATAAACTGTAAAAAAATAAGAAACTTTGAAAGCCACAGATGGCTTTGTATGCGGTAAGGGGTTAAATATTGAATTAAATTGAACCGAATCAAAGAAAGATTCCTCCTGTACTCATTCAGTAAAGGAGGAACTTTAATTTATAAGTTAGAAAACATATAATTTTTGTTAAAATAAAAAGAAATTATTTATTTTCATATCAAATTATGCTAAGCTTGTGAACAGACGCCGTTTTATTAACTATCTATACTAATATTATAAAGAGGAAAGATTTGATTGTTTGTTTGTTTGTATGTTTGTTTGTTTGTTTGTTTGTTTGTTTGTTTGTTTGAATTGAATAGGCTCCGAAACTACTGGACCGAGTTAAAAAATTCTTTCACCATTAGAATCCTTAATTTTCCGTGATGAACATAGGCTATATAATATTTTCAAAAAAGTTAGGGATCCACATGAAAAATTCAATAATTGAACCGTGGGCTGTATATTCAACCTCTTTTTCTATTATGGCGCGTCAGAATAGAAAAAGAGGTTGTATAGCGCACGGTGCTTGCTTTTTCTCTACGGCCAGTGTCAGTTTTGGAATGTCGAGTCAATGTCAAAAACCCCAATGCTGATAAAAAAAGTAAAGATCCGTATGAAAACTGTGAAACCCATCGTTTTAGTGTGTATAATTTCTGAAATTTTTGTTTAATACCCGTGCGAAGCCGGGGCGGGCCGCTAGTCTAGTATAAAATACGTGTTTATATTGATTTTTTACAATCTCAAGAAAACAACAATGACGTTGACTTTGATTGAATCGTTTTTAATAAAGAATTCGTTGAAAATCTTCAACGAAGTTTTATTGTATTGTATTATTGCATGCTAGACTTTAGCCAGACATGAGCACATTATTGTATTATTCTCATACCACCTGTATACCATGTTTGATGCAAATAAATATATGAATCTATGAATCTAAAGGAAGTATCCAAAGAATTATTCTCCAGGAAGAAAGAAATTAAATATTAGACAAAGTAACAGAAAAGTACAGTGTGTATAAAAAAAAATATAACAGGCGAAGAATTCATTAGATTCATTCATCAATTAATTAACTAAAATCATTCAGAAAGTATCCTTCGAGCAAATCCCCTGATACTAACAAGGTGCGCTGTATTACAAAGGAAAACCTTTTTGAAAATAAGTTCGATACATGCAACCTTCACAAATCGAGCTTCTTCCACGAATGCATGCCTATAGGCAGTATGTACAGCTTTCAATTGATCTTCCGCGTTGAGGGTAGGTTTGTTGCGTTGAGGTGGCACGTATTATGAAAGCTTGCGCAGTCATTAATCTTAAGGTGTGGACAAATGGCAGCCCTAGGTTATCGTTACTTAATCACACTACATTTCCTTTGTTACGGAAATAGCACAATATAATTCCTCATTGAGTAGGTATTGCTTCTAAAGCACTTACCTCATGCGTGCATCGCGCAGGGAGCTGTTGTTGGATTTTTCGCTTGAGTAACATAAGCAAAAAGTTTTATAAGTACAAGAAACAAGAACTAATTACACACTCCATTCCACCATACAGACCATACAGATTACAAAATGTAGGAATTCTTCTAGTGGACTTATAATTGATTTTATTTCATTGATCTCTTAACTTTATGTCTTGTCTAAGGCCTAATTTTGTAAGTTTGAATGAAATAAAGTTATTGAAATCAAAGCTTCTTTGTGGCATAAACGTTACTCAAGCATCGATCTGACTGAGCAACCTTTCTTGTTAGTCTTTGCACTTTATTGTTTTTTTTAATTTTCATTTTAGTCTCCAGACGGTTGGGTGGTTATTGGTAGTTAAATGGTATTTAAAGGTAATAATGCAGTTTCCTCCACTTTTCTCTCTCTAGTGCAATATATTTTCCTTCTATAAACAACATTCAGTGACTTTCTCTTTAACCTAACTCATATAGCCGAGTCTTGTTATTTCCAATTTTCTTCTTCCTTCTCTAGAAGTTGCCATGACGAATAAGATGTCAAATAATCCCTTTTCTGTTTAGAATGGCATTTATTTATCACCTTTTTTGAACTCTATCGTTCGTAATCTTCTCCGTCCAGCTAATCTTTTCCAACCTCCCGCTCATAGAGCGAGAGAATGGTAAATAGTACATTATAATCATTGACGGAACTTTAACAATCCTAAGTCATACTTAATTAACCTGTTTACCCAGCTGCTGACCCCCCGAGATCGGACGGACCAAACGAAATTACGTGAATACAGAACACACATAGAAGCGGAACTCAACGGTGCGGCGGAGTCACCTGGACCGGATTTTGGCCAACATTTATATCTAGTTCATAACATGAAGGTTTAGACTCGACTTCATAGGCATCAAAATGTTCAAAGTAAGGTTACTTTGAACATTTTGAAGCAAATAATATTTGAAATACAATAGCTGTGCAATTGTAACTGTTGTGTTTCCGATTTATAATACCTCTATACCAGCAGCGGTCCGAAAAAACTTATAAACTTTCACACACATTTATGAAGTTTTTATATTATGGAACCCTTACTTTTTTATATACTCATTAACCTATGTTCATCAGGGATAGTGTAGGATTACAAGGTAGTTTCGGAGCCTATTCAATTCAAACAAACGATCAAATCTTTCTATCAATATAAGTATAGATCATTAAGGTGATTTTATTTTCTTCTGGATCAATCAATAATGCGCAGTCCTAACGTCCACACAAATAAAATTGCGAATGGCTCAGCTAGTTTATTTATAAACGGCACAGAGCATACACAAAACTTAAAGTGAAAAAAAATACAACACGTAAACTCGTTTATAAAAATGGTAACGGTCCAACATGCGATGGGTGACTAGCAAGCTAGTCCAGCAGCATTCGGTTCCTGTGTATATTGGTTAACCTCCAGATCATAATAGCATTATGCTAAAATAATTCAGTTCTATCTTTAATTATTCCATTCTTTGATATTCACGAATACAAGCAACCGAGCAGTATTTTTGTTTAAATTTATTTCTGCCTTGGGATATTCCGTCCAGGCGAGACCGGCGTTAGATAAATCAAAGGAGTTAATATTCATTCTCCGCCGAGAGCCGTACAACGCTGATACTGTTCAACTAAAGAACTTACTTGGCTTTGTTTATTTTAGTTTCAGTTTAACCTAGTTTAGCCCAATTATGTTACAAAAGTTTGAAGGCAACGCTGATGAACCCGCGATTTAAATGTTTTAAACAAATCATTTCTAAACCGTTACACCGAAGTTTGCTACGCCGTAGCATGCTACGCGGTAGCTTGCTACGCGGTAGTTTGCTACGCCGTAGCTTGCTACGGATAATGCTAGACCGAAGTTTTGCTAAAATACCAGAGCAGTGCTAACTAGAAAGTAATCTAAATGTTAATTTCATCATCTTCACCCATCAATCTTCCTCCAAGAACTTATTTTAAGCTCCACTGAGCTGGCTGCAGTCCAAATCTGATTACACATACCTACTACTCTCACCAGATAAATCAAGATACTATCGCGTGGAATGAGCGACGCGGGGGAAGTAGGCTGATGCATGGTAGGAAATTTCAAGATTACATTACTTTACTTATGTATGTTTTAATATATTAAACCTTCAAGTTCAGTATAGTAAAGAGAAAACGCGATCGATACTTAGCCTCGGCACTGCTCGGCGTGTGTACTTGGACTTGTGTTTCCGTGATAAGTAAGATAAAGATAAATAATTTATTGTTGTAAACCAGGTGTTACACATTTTATAACATTACATTATAATTTGGTCTTATGTCAAATATATTATAGTATCTTTAGTTTGCCGGTTAGGCTTACAACATCAATACAAAATAATTAGGTACAATAAAAAAAATTAAAGAAATGAATAGGTGGCACGTATAGTGTTAAATTTGATATTTGAGAAGAAACTATATCTTAATTTTATATGTACTCAATAATTTCAACGAGTGGCTTAATTTTTTTTTGTTCGTGTAACGAACGTTAGCAAAACACGTTACAAGGACATTTTGTGTCGTCCAGACTAGGTTAAAAAAAATATTAAAAATGACTTGAAAAACGACCGCGACCTTTTTAATCAGTCCGACGTCGATACCGTGTATCTAGAGTTTTATTGGACGAAAATGTCGTCACAGGACAGCCGGATGTATGGAGAGGGTAATAAGGGAAAGTTATGTTGATTCATTGAACTAGTTTTGGCAAATTCTTCAGTAATAAACATGGCGTTCCTTGTCCTTGGTGGACCTATTAGACTGTAGTATCATATGGATTTGTGTTCTTTTCTAGGGTTGGATTCTAGAACGAACGGAAACAATTTATATATTAATTATTTAATACATATTATAACCTCTTTATTACATTCTTTAGTAAGATTTTTGATTGGTTATTTGTATAGTTCGCGGTGTAGTTCGTTGTATTAGGCCAAAATAAATGGTAGGTAGCTAGTTTAGAATGATACCGTTATCGAGTCTACATACCAAGGTGGTCCGACATAGCCCGGTGAGCTTGTGTATGAATAGTGTTGTGTGGGTGTTTAAAGTCTTAACATAACACGTTACAAATAAATTATTATTGTCTAATTAACTTTATTGTTCTGAGTTGAAGAAAAATACATAATAAATTAAAATACAGTCAAAGAAAATTTAATTGAAATTAAACCAAATCCCTTATACTCAAATATAGAGCTCTATATTTATTCGGTTCTAAAGGACAATAACTCATCTGAATGACCCGTGTAGATATCCTGTTACCATTACTGACATGATTGCAATCAACATGCAAACTGGCAATGAATGTGGAACATTAATGAGTATTCTCTGTTCTTGAGCACGTGATTATAATTGTGGTTGCCAGTCTGTAGTGATCTAAATGAAGCTCGTGTTTCTTAATATTGTCAATTAGCACAAGGGTCGGTTATACAGGGTGTTTGGTGATTCGTTTGCCAAAATTTTGATTTTGATTTTGATTTTTGGGCCAAATTTTTTTTGAGGGTATCGAGAAGGTTGCAAAAGCCCCCCTCCATCACCCATTTCATTTTTCAACGATGAACCAAACACCCTGTATATACGTTCTTACGATAAACATAAACAATAGCGGGACCAGCATTACGGAAAGTAGGTGCAATAAGAAGCATATTATATTCAGTATTTATAACACGTACCCCTTCTCACCGCTCGTACACAGGGTGGATCGCGGAGCTACATTCTAGTTTATACAAAAACTGGTCCTGGTAGAATTTTTTTAGATGTTGTTGGTGGTTGGTTGTAGGTGTAACTAACTCTCACGCGATGATAACTAAATTAAAGTATATTTCAAGAGAAGTGACATTAAACAACTATGTCATAAGTCAAAAAACCACTCTGCTGGAATATGAAATGTATGCATCCATGTCGACTAACTGCAGGTCGTTGACCGCAGACCGTACCCACTGTGTCGTATTCTGTGTCGGAGGGACTTTAAAATATATACAGACAAGATTTAGAATTTCCTTTGGGAAGAAACCAACCACTTAATATTGTACAAGTAGAAGCGGGACAAAAGCGCGGGCGGAAGACAAAGTAGTTTTATATCGCAAGTCTAGTCTAGGGAATCATCCAAAATTAATACACACCTTCTCCAAAGCACAGAGGTTATCCCACAAGAGTAGGTACGATCGATTGCCCCAGAACACTTTCCATTTAGAAACATCTTTTACTCAATTGCTATAGATAGATAAGCTGATAAGCGCACTTTATTATGATTATAATAATTATAATAAAAAATATCTATATTATGTAATAATAGTTTAAATTCCCAGGGGAAGTTCAGGAGCCAGGGTCTATATTATTATGTGTCACACTAGTTATGTCAATAATTTTTTTTTCTTTTTTACTTTTACTTACTTATATTGTATTATGTACCTATATTAGTCATTTAGCACCCATAACACAAGCTCTGCTTAGCTTGGGGCTAGATGATGCTGTGTGGTTTGTCTGGCATTATTATTATTAATTATAGTTTTCAGAACTAAGGTTAAATGTAAATTGGAAAGCGGACCGTCCCCGCCATGATGCAGCTGTGGCGCGATGATGGTACAAAAGGAATAATATACCAATTGTAAGCAGGCACCAACCTGCCAACAAATTTCACTAATTCTCTCATTGTAAAGCTACAGCTGATATAAATAAATCGCGTCGATATCTCAGATGATGTGTTACAGCAATCTCGCAGTAACCTGAGCAGCCCCCCGGGATTCATGATGCCGCAGTTATGTCACTGTCGCGGCCCCCTGGCGAACGGCATCACGCCGTTATTATATTATGTAGCTGTTGTTTCTACAGCTACATGTGTAATAGGTAGAAAACAGATGAACGTACGAGTATACGAGCCTAGAGGCCTAGAGGCACCTACTAATAGCTACATTTGTGGGTGAGAGGAAGGCGTATCCGTTTTCTCGTCTCGTTACATACTTCTAGATATTATAATAGTTTGTTGCTACATAAAAAATTCATAGAAACGTACACAATCATGAACAAACACGAGTTATGAAACGTTCAACATAAATATTTAAAGCCGAACATTCAAACATATAAAACTTTATTAGTTCAGAATTCTACACAATAGAACGTCTACACATTTTATTAAAAACAGAAATTTTATCAAAATATGGCAGCAAACTCTCAGAAAAATATACCGCTTTGTGTCGGGGCAAAAAAATCTCATAAAACTACTATTACAAAGAAAGCACAAAATCGTCCTTAGTTCAATTTTCTATGTATGCAATAAAGTATGCTTTAAACACTTTATTGGCATACGCACGCGAAACTCACCGAGGTCCTTATAGGTATTGTAGGGAAGTAGAACAAGTCAGCCGACCTCTTTTATATCACGATACAGTGGAAAACGATCCCCAACACAAAGCACTTTGTAGAACCAAGGGAGCTACCCACATCATATTCATAATGAATTTACGATTCCAAACTTTCAACACTTGACTCCATAGTCAAATATTAATACGATTTTCGAAACTTTACTAAGGTACGCTTAAAACTGTTTCGAGCTCTAGGTGAAGCATAACAAGGTTGGTTTTGCTAGAGGATGTTGCGAGAGGACTTTTCTCATATACTTTCATTTTCAGAGTATGGCCTGAAGCTTTTAGGCATAATGTTTACATTCGCTCACGGGCGCCCCAAAGTGTGTGTTGCTTGAAAGAATAGACAGTTTCTCAAGAGATTGAATTATGTGGTGAGGTGCGCGACGCGTGTGTGCTAGGCACTAGCTTATGCTCCCGACTTTCCATGTTCTATTCACAAATACCTGCTAAGCACATCTTTTTTAAAACTCTATGAAATTTTGTAGAAGAGGGAGACTTACACGAAATGACAGATTATTAATATTTATACTTCTAGTAGGACCCATTTTACCTCTAACGTTTTAATACCTGTCAGTGATATGGTCATCAAAAAGTCATTAAGGGAGTTAAGTGCTCGATTTTGAAATAATAAGTTATGTATTAAAGAAAGACGAAGAAGTTTTGTACATTTTCTAGAAGAGAGTTATTGAAAATAAAATTGCGTTTTTGGGTTCTATAATCGATAAGACAAATAAATGTATGATGTCTATACGCCTATTTGGTGAAACACCAATCTTTCCTCTTTATAAAATAAGTAGAAATTGACGAAGAAATTGACAAACAGACATAAATAATATTAACAGCCGAACACAAAACCTCATCTTTGGTTTTTTGTTGCTTAGAAACTAAATTGTATTCTATCTAGATATTTACGTATTTTGTCATCGTTACATCGCGAGTATTTAGCAAGTCTAGTTCATTACCAAGTGGAATATATACCTGTTCGTAGTATACTTCCCCGTTCGTTACTCAATTAGGCGTCAGTTAATCAGCGCTGCAGCGAACGCCGCGGATTCGGAATGAATAATGAACCAGATTTGAATTTTGCTGAGTAGACTATGTGATTACTCTTTTTGACTTTACTTTGAAAAATAAAAACCTTATGATATTGATCCTTTGTCTGAGCCTAAAATAAATATTTTGAACTTACGGTATCTGGCCATATATTTATGTACTTATAATATAATAAAGTTATTAAATTTTGAGATCAAAATCTATTTAAAACTACGAGGAGGCCTATGTCCAGCAGTGGGAGTCGTCGTTCGGCTGAGAGGAATATAAATAAATGATACTCGGTTTAACTCTACAACTATGTACGCAAAGTTTTCTAAAACTGACTATTTGAGACACTGTCTTTTTGAGAATAAACCAGTAAATCTGCTTGCAATGCTGAAGCTATAAAACTAAAATATATACCTATATATATTATACTCAAGCTCCCGCTCAAGCTCTTACATCTTACATCTAAAAATCACTACGACGTTACGGACGATCTTTGACAACATCTCTGTGTTACAAATTAATAACAAAAAAATAGTAAACGCACATATTTTCTCTCAAAAGTGTTAACAGTGTGTGGACAATCGCTGATACCATCTGAGTGAGTGCTTACTAGCTCCTACGTGCCTGGGATAAGGTGAAATATTAGAAATCTAGACTTGAACGAACAAATTTTTTTACGTACATGTGGGTAGAGTCGGTTAAACATTTGACAGTTTTGATAACCCAAGGCGCCATCTGGTGATAAGTAGCTGTACCTCGCGCTATCTAGTGACGAGAGGCTGAACCTTATACTCTACATACGCATCTACTACTGCCATCTACAACTCTTGATGAGTTTCTGACTATCAGCGCCATCTAGTGTTGAGCAGCATTATACTTTAATCGATCGATTTGTGAGAACCATTACACAAGAACCATCATGGGGAAGGTTACTTGTGGTGCGTGCAGAAAATTTCTCTCGCCGATAGGTGCCGCTACTTGTAGTGTATGTGCAGGCATTTTTCATAAAGGATGTCTTGCGATTCCTGAATCGGCGACTGTGGGCAAGGACTGGGCCTGCCCTCAGTGCAAAAAAAGACCTAGGAAGGGTGATAATACACCGGTTAAGGAATTAAATGTCACAATCACACCGGGTCCGAACACTGTTGCTGCTGCTACCAGCCCATCCGTCAGCTCTCTTCTGCCCTCATCATCGGTGGCCCCCCTCGTTACCCCTCCTGCGGATACTTGTATTTTAGAAATGCGGCGAGAGCTAGCTGAATACATGGCGGAGCTGCGTCTTTATCGCGGCGAAATGGTTGAATTTCGAGCCACAATGGCAGCCATGAATGAGCGCATGGGTTGTATCGAGCGCCGTCTGGACGTGATGGAGGCCCGAGAAGAGGCCTCTGGAGCGATCGAGGTTGCCGAGCTTGAGAAGACAGTCGCTCAGTTGAAATGTGAATTGAATGACAGGGACCAGGAGGCACTGTCTGCTGACCTCGACATAGGGCAATTCCCAGAGCTAAAAGGCGAGAATGCCATTCACTCCGTCACCATTTTAGCGGCAAAACTAGGGGTGCCCCTTGAAAATCGTGATATTATGTTCGCCGAGCGTGTGGGGGCTCCTGCTCGTTCGGGATCCAGTGATACGGAGGGGCGTCCACGGCGCCTGGTGGTGCGGCTGGCACGTCGGCACCTGCGCGATGAGTTACTGAGTGCAGCGCGCGTGCGTCGTACGCTCGTTTCTACGGATCTTGGCTTGCCCGCGCCTCCGCAGCGAATCTTCGTGAATGAGCGACTTACAAGAGCCAACCGGCAATTGTTCTACCGCGTCCGCGAAGAATGCAAGAGCCACAACTGGCGGTTCTCGTGGACAAAGAAAGGCCGCGTGTACGCTCGAGAAAGCGATGGCAAACCAGCGTTTCCATTTCGTTCGGAAGCGGATATCACACGTATATTTAAAAATAAATCTATATGAGAATTGGTTATTAGTATTACATGAATATGTCTCTTTTGTATGTATGGGAAACTGTTTTTGTTTATTTTTGTCTAATTTATTTTGCTCAAGATACTACTCTACACTGAAATCCTTTGATTCAAAATCAACTCAAAGCATTGCTATTTGTTTTCTCTACTTTTGTTTATTAGTTGTATTATGTTATGTATTATTTGTGGTAGAGCAAATATTAAACTGCAACTTTAATTATTTAAGTCTTAATTTAAAACATATACAAACTGTAATATTATTATTTTATCTGTACGCTCATATTTTTATGATCTCTACTTGTTTTTTAATCTCTGTTGTCTGTCTGACTTTCCTTCTAACTAGTTTTTAGTATGTTAAGTATTGGTTTGTTTAATGCAGGTTCTCTCGGAACGAACCATGACAACCTTGTTGCTTCAATCGTGCAACTAAACCCAGATGTTTTAGCCATTAACGAGACCTGGCTCAGACCGGGTGAGGAAGGTTGCGCCCCTGCTGTGTCCGGTTATCATTTGAGGCACATTCCGCGGCCGCGAGAGGTGCGCTCGCGCGGTGGTGGGGTCGGCTTTTATATTAAACGTGGCATAGCCGTGCGCACATGGGTCCACCCGGTCGACCCGTTACACAGAGCAGTTGAACAAATGTGGCTCACTATGACTCTCAGCGGGAAGAAGCTTGCCATTGGTACAGCTTACAGACCACCATGGTTGGATGCTGATCTATTCTTTGACGCTCTTACGGACTCAATAAATTCACTACCTAACTGTGATCACGTGATATTACTTGGTGACTTTAATATAAACATTCTAAGCCCCAATGAAATAAAATTTGTTAAATTATCCACTTTTCTTTCATGTCTTAATTTAAAGCAATTAATTTCCACACCTACACACTTCACGGAGACTTCACAAACACTGATTGATATTATTTGTTCTGACCTTAAAACCAATACGATAGCCGTTGAACCCGTAGGAGCCCTCTTTGGTCACTACCTAGTTTACTGTGAATTTACCATCAAAAAGAATAAACCAAAGCCCGTTATGATAACTTATCGGCCTATAAAATATATCTGCCTTGATAAATTTAATGTAAACTTACGCTCTATCAGATGGGATCTAATTGCGACACTTGACGACGTTAACCATATGGTTAACGACTTCAATCAAAGTGTTTTAGCTCTTCTAGACCATCATGCTCCTATTAAGTCCGCATTGATCAAATCCACCTCACATCCCTGGATCACAGACACAGTCAAATTGATGATGAAGTTACGTGATAGAGCGGCAGTCGAGTATCATAAAAATAAGTCTGAAAGCAAAAGACTGTACTATAAATCCATGAAGTCTACTGTAAACCAAGCTCTATATAATGAGAAGAAAGCATATTTTAATTCAAATATAAATAATAAAATATATAGTCCTAAACAGCTTTGGAAGAATTTAAAAAATATTTTACTACCTAAAATTCATCACGAACTTCCTCTTCATTTACAGGACGCTACTATTATAAATACTCATTTTTTAATGATGTCTGGCACATCTATTACTTTGTCTAATCTTTCATATTTTGAATTTCATAAACATGGCGAATCAAACTTTTCTTTACAACCAGTCAGTATAGACCAAATTTCTAAAACTATTCATAGCCTCAAATCCAAAGCAGTAGGCTCTGATCTTATCAGCTTAGACATGCTAATAATGACTTTACCTGAAGCTCTTGATACGATAACTGCCATTATTAATAGGTCTATTGTTACCTCAGTTTTTCCAGACGCTTGGAAACGGGCTATTGTTCTTCCTTTGCCTAAGATTCCCAATCCAACTGTTTTAAATGAACTTCGACCTATAAGTATATTGCCATGTCTATCGAAGGTGTTAGAAAAAGTTGTAAGTTACCAGTTAACGGATTACATTGAAAAAAACAGTATTCTGCCTGAAGTACAATCTGGCTTTCGAAAGGGACGCAGTACCACAACTGCCTTGCTCGATGTCACTGATCATCTTCTCTGCGCACAAGATAAGGGGTTATGCTCTCTGCTTGTACTGCTCGACTTTTCAAAGGCATTTGATTCTTTAAATATAACTTTATTACTGTCAAAACTAAATTATTACGGCTTTGACCGGGGGGCTCTACGTTGGTTCACAAGTTATCTTTCAAATCGTTATCAGTGTACTAAGATAGCTCGTAATGACGCTACTGACTTGTTTTCGGATTATTTACCTGTCGGGCAAGGGGTTCCACAGGGATCAATTCTAGGACCTCTTCTTTTCATCATTTTTTGCGCTGACGTGCAAAATGTCATCAAGCACTGCAGTTATCATATTTACGCAGATGATATTCAGGTGTATATCTCATGTAAACCCTCTGAAATTGACAGCACAATGGCAAAACTGAATAAGGACTTATCTAGTATAGCTCTTTGGTCAAGTAATAATAGTCTCCTGCTGAATCCAAATAAAACTAAATACCTAATTTTTGGTACAAATCATCAGATACAGCGCCTTAATCCTAGCCAAAGTGTTATATTAATGGGTAAGTCGGTGGAGCGTGTCTACGAGGCACGAAACCTCGGTCTTCTGATAGATAGTCACCTCTGCTATGAGAAGCATGTTGCTGATTCCGTGAGGAACTGCTTCTACAGGCTGAAGGTCCTCTACAGACTGAGACCGTATCTCAGCACCGATTTACGCATTCAGCTTATAGAGTCCATTGTGTTGTCTAAATTGAATTATGCCGACGTAGTCATAGGACCCCGTTTACTTAAAAGAACGCAAAGATTAGTTCAGCGAGTCCAAAATGCCTGCGCCCGCTTCTGCTTTGATGTTCCATTTAGAGGTCATGTCACGCCGTTTCTAAATAAACACTTAATCTTGAAAATGCAACACCGTCGTAAGCTGCACCTTGCATGCCTTATGTTTGGGGTTATAAAGTATGAGTCGCCGTCTTATCTCTACGAGAAGTTGCAATGGTTGTCGAGCTCCCGATCATGTGGCCTACGCCAGTGCTCGAAGCAGCTAGAGACACAGCGGCACAGTTCTGCCTGCTTTAGAGGCAGTTTCCGCTATGCAGCTTCAAAGTGCTGGAACAACATTCCACCTCCGATAAGGAGCCTGCAAAATTTACATCATTTTAGAAAAAAGCTTAAGAAATTCTTGCTTGATCATCAAAAGGAGCAGGAGGGTCAGATACATGATACGAGTGTTATCTAGTAGAGTGGTACGTACACATAATATTTTTTCTTTATTTATTTTAAATAGAAGGTATTATGTGTACCTACTCGTTAAATTAAATTAAATTTGTTTATTAATATAGAAATATCATTAAATCCTTGTTATGTTAGTATTAAGACACATTTCCCATCTCTACCTCGTTCTCGGTTAGTTAGTAGTTCCTTGTTAAGTCCTTGTTAAGTTCAACATTTTTTTTTTTTTTTAACCCAGACTAATCAAAATTTTAGTTTACTATATTTATTTAATATTTACCGATTAATACTTAAGTGTAGATCATCCGTAACGCCAACAAATGGCTCTACCGGAAGACCAGCGTTGGTTGCTTACTAGCAACCAACTCATGCTGAGGCAGAGACCATTTTGTGGCTTTCGGGCTTACATTTATTTAGATATTTTTATTTATTAGATATTTTTTGTTCACTTTTTGTTTAAAACTAATCACTGTGAGCCTGTTAGTGCAAATAAATTATTTTATTCTTTTTTTTTATTCTTTATTCTTTATTCTAAAAACGCAGTGAACCGTATGAAAAATGATCCGCACACAATTTAGTAGGTAACATTATAGTTTAGGTTCATCATCCTGAACAATGTTTACAAGAATCATTTACAAGCGACTGCCCGCCAGCACGCATCATTGAATAATGGCAAATTTCCAATATCTCTGGATATGTGCTTGCCAATAAACAATTTGTTCTCTAATCACGTCCCATTTATATTCTAACGGGAGAATTTGAGCGGATGTTCGTGAATTCGGCAGTTTTACTGACTGAGCTTACATCGAGGGCTGGTTTCTGCAACTTCATTACTTCTTAAAAAGTATTTGTAGCCTTTTTCCGGTTGACATCTTTGCTTAGGCATCGGTTGAAACTTGAACCTTGGACTCACAGACATAAAAAGATTTAAATGTAAGTATCGGAACCTGCTGAATCCTGATAGTCACTAAGCTAACTAGCTGCGGAGAAGTTGAGGAGATGTGAGCTGCTGCCGCGTGGAGATCTAGAATGATCTAGACATTTTATTTGCCTCTCTCGGAAATTACCTAATAATTTTAACCTTCAACTTTTATGACAGGCGTTTCCAGTCCTCGTTGTGATCGGGCTGGCCGATCGCAGCTCGCCAACTGTTGCCCAGTTAGCATTACCATAATAATGGCCACTGGGCCGAATGAGTCTGTTGCATAATGGACCCTCTGATGAGCCCCCCTTCTTTCTGAGGCCAATTGATGGGGATTGGGGCTTGATCTTCTGCTTTGTTGGAGATCCATTCAAGGTCCATTGAATGTTACAATAGAAAGGCGCTGTGTGTAATTTAAACAGGAGCACATAAGATAGAGTAGTTTTCAACTGAAACTATGAATCGTTACTAATATTATGATTGCAAAAGAAGCTCTGTCTGTCTGTCCATCCTTTAAGCTAATGAACCGATTTTGATGAAGAATATTTTTAAACTATCTGAACACATAATGATAAGTACTATTTTAACGGGTTTTTTTTTCTCGTTAAATACCCGTAAACATATATTTTGATGAAATTTGCCACAGACATTGGCTAAACCGAGAGAAAGGACATAAGATACTTTTATCCCGGTCTCATGTTCCCGCGGGATAGTACACGCAATGTAACTGAATCATTCTGTTTCTTTATATTATTTTTATGCCATAAAAATAATAACGTTATAACCAAATACAAATACAACTCGAACTATTCTTAGACTTCTACGCGGACGAAGTTGCAGGCAAAAGCTAGTACAAAATAATTAATAGAATTTTATTTTATCAAATGTGTTATGTTTTAATTTATTAGTTATATGCGTAAGTCCAACTTGTTAAAATGAAATATCTAACACAAATGTGTATGTATTTTGTTGAGTGTAAATAAAAAGAAAATGTTTCAAAGTCACGCAGTCATCACATCCTCTGCGCGATCTACCAAGACAATGTATATCGTTATCATCTATAGTTGCATATTTAAAAGTACTTGCCTGTAAAAATCCTAGGCCTATTAAGCTAAGATAAAATGTACCTTAAATGTCAAGAGCAGAGCCGGCAGCTCGGCAATCGTCTTCGTTAGAGCCATCAGGAGCAGGTTATTGTCATGGGACGGCGCTGTGCCAACACGCTGTGATTTACATGTACCGAGGGAAAGATATGTCGTTAAGATTCTAAAAAGGTTCCAGGAACTTATCTGGCGATATTGTTGAAAGGTGTCCTGATAATACCGTATTTTTTATAATCCCGTAATTTATCACATACTTAGAAATTTATTCTCGCGAAGAATTTTCTGGCTCATGGTTTCATATCTTAGAATAACTGCGGTTTATATCGGACCTATAGAATAATTTTTCATTGTTTCAATTATAAAAGCAGGCAGTTTTCTATGGTTTTCTTTACGTAATCTCAAAATCATAACACAAGTCTGCTATTGAAATGCTTCGGTCTGGCAAACCACTTTTTCCGCACTCAATTAACTGATGAACTGGTTTGATTTCCAAATCTGATTCCCCACTCGTCTCCCTCACAATTGATAGAGAGTGACGTAGAGGCTACAGTGTGTAGTCGACCGGCGTGCGACGTATTGTGAGACGAGCGCACTTAGCGAACTGTAAACAGTGCAATCAGTGCGGGGGTGTCGCACGTGACCCCGCGCGCTGGATGAGGCAGGGGCTGAAGCAGATTTAAGCTAAGTGTATATAAAAATTTATTAAAGTTAGCAGTTTTCATCGTTGATTTTTCCTCTAGAAAATTATTTGAGGAGCAAAGTATTATTCTAGTTAGAACGAGTACCGGCTGTTGCCGGGTGTAATAAATAAGCCACATTTAATTGATTTGACACACAAGCACTATAATTTTCAATTTCGATGATTACATAGCTAGTTAGGTATCGTATTACTTGAAATTAAAGAAATTGAAGTCCATAGAGGGAAGGCAATTGAAATCGCTGCCGCTCATAAATCACGTAATCTTTACATATTGGACATATTGTGCCCGCCCCGGGGCGCTCTCAGTACTGTTAATTACTGGAACTGGTCACGCGGTAATGAAATGACCGGCCCGGCGTCTCCGATTGGCTGGACCCTGATAGGATTCTAGATTTAGGGCCACTTACCTCGATAATGGTTTACCACAATTACCTTGTTCGTTTATTGTTGAGGACGTGGGTATCGATTTTGGGGTTATCCTAGGTGGGTTATTGAATAGTTACATTAGTTATTATAGACGAACGTAGTGGTCCCATTTAAGCATACTATCTCTGTGCTTCTAATGCTTAAATACCTTAACAATCAAGGGCTATTTAGATAAACAGTGTTAAGTCTCATAGTTCCTCGTAGTTGCTTTCGTTTGTCAAACAACTACATATGTACAGTCCACCTAGTATATACTTGGACTCAGCAGATAATGTTCGCCGAGTCAACCTTTACGTGTTAAATTTTCATGCTCTCTCTTCTCTGGGCAGATGTAAAATGCGAGTGATTTGAAAATTTCAGCAGATAGTCTGCACGCTAAATAAACTAATCAATGGTCAAATCTTTTAAATCTCTTTGTGAACGTCAAATCCTAAATTGCCTTATTGATAATGTTAAAAAAATGCGACAAGCTTTATGTATTGTTTGAAAAAAAAAAAAAAAATGTTGGTTTTACTCACCCTTTATTAAGATTATTCTAAAAATTTTATGTAATAGGAAGTTTCCATGAAATGCCTTTGTGCACAGCTGTTTCCGTGAACTGGTCGAAGCAGACCTTTGTGGCGGATGGTCGATGCATGGCGGGCGAACATTCTCGATTAAAACCACAAACAGCTGGCTATTCGGAAAAGGTTTTAGAATGTTAATGGTCAAAAAAATCACATCAATGCTCAATGAAAATTCCTCATTTAGTGCCTTGAAAAACAAATAAACCAGATAATAACATCCTGTGATGTTACTGCTAGTGTGTGTACTTGCCCATCATTAACGATCAAATAGCCATCCAATTAAAAGCTTGCTCTGTACAAGAGATTTCGTATTGGAAATGGTATCAAATTTTTACCATAGCGAGGAAATACAAGCCATATCGCGTGAAGTATAAAACCGACAGTATCATAAATATAATTGTATGCCAGCTACAAGCGACGGCACCGCAGCAAAGCAAACGTTAGAGCTCTCGGCGCGATCCTATCTGTTATTGTTGTTGTTTTGTATGCGCTGTTCGCTATACTATGCTTTGATAACGCAAACTAAGCACATACACATACAAATATTATATCTCTAATATAGAGCGCCCGTCACCTTTCTGATGCAGTGCACCTTGTGCGAGTCCTACAACGTATACAACAGGGATAACAATGGCGGCAGTGCTTCGCATCGGACAAGCAGGCGTTCATCAGGACCTCATCGTAGGCAGGACCTATAAATACGACACAATCACCAGCCTATAATAGTCAACTGCTGGACATAGGCCTCCCATAATGAGCGCCATAGATGGCATTATTATTTGGGAGTTATTGCCCATAATCCCCACGCTGGGCATGCGGGTTGGGGATCGCAGTTCGGTGTAGTTGTTCTGCAGAAGGCGCTGCTGCCCGCCCCCCGCTGTGTTTCCCTTAGTCACCTCTTACGACACCCACGGGAAGAGTTGGGGTGGTGAAATTCTATGCCGGCACCACACGGCAAAATACGACACAACACGACCTAAAAAATGCCAAGAGTATGAACAGGAAGAATGGATACATAAAAATAAATAAAATAAAAAAAATAAATAATGCCAGACAATCCACACAACATCATCGAGCCCCAAGCTAAGCAGAGCTCGTGTTATGGGTACTAGATGACTGATTTGATTATACATACTCGTATTACAATATTGTTACATACATAGATATTTTTTTATTATACAAAGATAACGACCAGAATACCCTGAACAAATATCTGCAGATCATGCAAATATTTGTCCTGAGGCGGGAATCGAACCCGCAACCTCTTGCGTCGCAGGCGGACCTTGGTCCACCGCGCCACAGAGGTAAACAGTGGAACTCATACTCGTAGTCTAGCTGTCTAGTCGTACAATCTCCCAAATAATTCACCGTCCACGCAGCGAGAGCCTGAATGTCTAATAAATCCTCTTTGTCTTTTATAAACAATAACCAGAGAACCCATGAGCTCAACATTGTTCCGCTCATGGGCGAGTCAAGGTACAAGAGGTTGTCGTTTAGTTTAAAGACGTTTTAAGGAAGAAGCCTTCGCTTAGGTAGATTTAAATAATGCTGGACTATTCACTCAGCATTCACACTTCACTCTATTCACTTCTAATACATAATAATATACGAGTACATACATAGATATTTTTAATTACACATAGGAAACGACCAGAAAATCCTGACAAATATTACAGATCATGCAAATATTTGTACCGACGCGGGAATCGAACCCGCAACCTCCTGCGTCGCAGCCGGATCTTCGCCCACTGCGCCACAGAGGTCGGACGGATGACCATCAAAAAATTTTGTTTTAGGTAAATAAATTGATTATTTTACATCATCATCCACACCATTCACCATCATGCTGTGTGGATTGTCCGGCATTATTTACTTATTTCATCGCATTTTAGCCCACGAACGTCTGTTTGCACCTAAAGTTCACACCCAAACACATAAAATTTAACGCAACAAGGATAAAGTTCATTCATTAATTTCACGGCAAAGGTTAAACTAATTTAGCGGCTTTATAAACAGGCTTTATCCTAATCCCGGATCAACTGGTAGGTGCTTTATCTGCGGGCAAAGTTGAGAATTTATTTTTGCGGTTGATTTACGCATTTTAGTAACCAACGTAAAAAGATAAAAAATAGGATTTTTATCTTAGTTGTAGTCTATTGCCGTAAATATCCATTAAGTGTTTTGAAGTATTCCTTATGTCTTGCCTTAACGTTTTCATGAATCTGCATCAATCGAAAAATAGGTCTGCGAGGGACTGCATGCAGATGGATGCTGGATGCAGCGATGAAGACAGTGCGCTATGAGATATTTATAAGGGGACGGCTATGTCCAGCAGTGGACTTGCATAGGTTGATGATGATGGTGATAGATATTTTTGTGGAGGAACAAAAGTTCAATCACTAACAAGATCCGTCAAGTGTAAGTGCGCACCCAGGGTTTCTGAGCAATAGCTCAAACTGATACCATTAACTTGATGCCACATTTGACTTTACAGTTCTCTAATAACATGTCGACATCTAAAATTTGTTCAAAAAAAAAACCTTCATTTTCAGTTATTTAAACTTATTTCCTATATCTCTATAGGTATTTTGAATTTAATAGCTGCAGTATTTGCTGAAACCCATCAATATCTTCAAATAGGAATCTGTTTTAAAACGGAGCTGCTCTTTCTTGTCCCTCCTCACGATATTATCTCAGTACACGCCCGTATATTGTAGTTCGTCTTGATTTACGCCGGTGTAGCCAGGCTGAAATTAAATCGAGTCATATTTTACCGGGAAAATAACATTTATTGAGCCTCCCTTCCTGTTATAGCAAAATCCTTGTAAATTGTCGGGATCCTCTGGGTGTGGCTTGTTTTATCGAGCGAGAATACTTGATCAAATTCTAAATTATAAGAACTATTTTAGACAAAATTCAGTTTTTATGTTGATTTGTGTGTGCAACCATTTAGGTAAAGGAATATGCAGCAGGTACCTAGACTCGGTTTTGAATATTAAAAAAGTACAAAATCAAAACCAAAGTGCTTTACTTTCTTCAGACCTTACAGGAATCTTGGACGAGGATTAACTTTTCACTTAAAAATAAATAAAAAACAATACTTTAAACTTTTCAATTAATCTATACTAATATTATAAAGAGGAAAGATTTGATTGTTTGTTTGTTTGTTTGTTTGTTTGAATTGAATAGGCTCCGAAACTACTGGACCGATTTGAAAAATTCTTTCACCATTAGAATCCTGAATTTTCCGTGATAAACATAGGCTATATAATATTTTCAAAAAAGTTAGGGATCCGCATGAAAAATTCAATAATTGAACCGTGCGCTGTATATTCAACCTCTTTTTCTATTATGGCGCGTCAGAATAGAAAAGGAGGTTGAATATACGCACGGTGCTTGCTTTTTCTCTACGGCCAGTGTCAGCTATGGAGTGTCGAGTCAATGTCAAAAATCCCAATGCTAGTTAAAAAAAGTAAGGGATCCGTATGAAAACTGTGAAACCGATCGTGTTAGTGTGTATAATTTAATTATACAAAATAAGTTTATAATTTTTGTTTAATACCCGTGCGAAGCCGGGGCGGACCGCTAGTTAATTATAAATCTGAAATATATCTTCACCAGTATATTATTTCCTTGTACATTTTATAAAAAGCTATATGGCGTTCTTGATAAAGCTATACGGAAACTATACGTAATTGAATAAATAGGGAATAGCTAGTAGTTTTGGATTACTACGCTAGGTAACAAAGCTCTTTGTATCTTTGCAAGTACAGCATTATATACCTAAGTTATTTCAAGGCAAGGCTAGGCTTCGTTTAATTTCGCACACATGCAAGGCCAATAGATGAACTACAATAAACACAATACATACTATACCAGTACATATGCAGGTACATATACAGTAACTGCGATTCAGAGAGCTCATCAGAGTTGATGCATCCAGGATTGTTCGTCGAGATTTGTCATTTGTCAGAGTTCAGCTCAACGTGTTTGCGTAGGTGTTTACACAAACTTGCAGTATTCCAATGAATACTGCACGTTTGTACAGTTGGATCAACACGCCATCATAAAATAACCATCATCAGTCGGTGCTATTGACTCAGTGTGTGAGTCAACGGTCTAATTACGGTTCAAACACAGCGGATTCGGTTTTATAGCGCTTTCACAAAAATAAATTATCTAGCATCGCAAAATCGATGCTGCAATATCGATGCCGCAGGAAGGGTTGCCAGCGCGTGGTTTCACTTCATTTATATCAATTAGTCCGGACTCGGGCCGCGCCCGACACAACTTCACTAACTTACCTACCTACTTAATCAGGCCACACAGACGAGCGATTAGCTGAAACCAAATCTTTGCGTGAATGCTCGAAAAAGCTGTCGACTCTATGTCACTTGGCAGCTTTTCGAGGCATATTCGGTACGCTGCAGCGAAGTGCTGGAACAACATCTTCCCTCCAATACGGATCCTTCAGTGTTTTCAAAATTTAAGGGCTGAACAAAAATAGATTATTTTAAAATATCAGATACGGACTGAAGATCTCCGTGATGACATCTCTATTATCTAACGTAAAGGTCCAACAGACCTTATTTCTTTTCCTCAACTTCACGTATCTTGTTAACATCTATTTGTTTTGGTTCTTATAAATTCCTTGCTCGTTTAACTTTTCTTTTTATGTATTTGTTTTAATTTAAGTTAAATGTTACACTGTCTGTATGCTTGTATGACGCTTCAAAAGTTAAGATTTTTATTTAATAGGTTTGTATTATAAATATATAGTTATTGGACTCTAGGTCTACGAGACTTTTTTCATTAGTTTAATCTTATTATGTTATGAATTGTTGATGTACGTGATGCATCACTTAGATCGTCTGAAGATCAAAGCTTTGATTCCATTGCCCGACTTGCTAGGTTTCACAACTTATGCTGAGTCAAACGCTATTTTGTAGCTTGCATTTGCTAGCATCTTAATTTTAGTTAAATAAGTCAATTCATTTACCTCCTTCTAGAAATAAAGTTATCTTTAACATAGCTTCATCTTTAAAATATTGGAAGCGCGTCAAATGAGTCAAGGCAGAAACTTTTCTAACCAATCAATTCTATCTATGAACTATCGCGCCATTATGAGTTTCTTTCATCTGAGGTTTATCATATTATCATGGCAATACTGCGACGATACCATAGTTAGATACCATAGACAGCTAACAGAAGAACATAGTTAGCAGAGTTGGGCCCCGCGTACCTGTCAAAATGAGTGAAAGATAAATAAGGAAGCAACGAATTATGAAGCCAATTTTGTAGATTCTTCCTGCCCGCGGATACTTCCTCTTTGTTACTAAATACTGAAGGTAAATGAATATAAGATATCCCGTCGTGTTTTTATAACATAAAGAAAATATTGTATCCTTTTAAATCCTATGAATGAATCCCAAAAACAGTCTCTGGATTTATCTCCACATGGGCGGAAATTAAAAATAGGTAGTTACATCCTATACATAATGTTACATATTTTAGTTTTAATCTTTATATTTTCTATTGTATGCTCTATATCTTCGATGTTAATATCGGTCTTTTTATACATGAATTAAGCAGTTTTTTAATTCGTAACGCTCGTGGTTCGTTTGTGCGCTACTCGCTGGTGATGTTATATGGTTTTATGAGCATATTTCTAAACGTAACACAACCTATTAGCGCATGCGGTTACATCCATTTAGTATATTAATTTAATGAAAATAATTTTACACTACAATATAAATAAATGCTTCTCTGCATATTATCAACAGAGACATACATAGGTAGAACTGGATTCTATGTATATGTTATTATGAATACTGAAATTATAGACGAAATGATATCTAAAATAAGAACATAATGTATTTACTTAGGTACATGCAACGGTAAGTTTTGCTTGGTTTTGGAAATTGGTTGAACGCAATTTTGATTTGAACCTTTCTTTACTGTAACTAATGAGTTATGATTATAATCAATTAAATAAAAAAACCAAAAAATTCAGATTAACTAAAGTCTAGTGTTCTCTAAAACGACAAGACAATTTCATTATGTATTTAAAACCGTGACAGTGATCGAATGGCCACTAAATTGCAGAAGCAACTAACAGCACAAGAAAAAGCTTTTAGTTTTGAAATCATGTTGGCGTGGAAAGCTCGAAAACACAGAGTTCAACAAACAAAGTAGTGAACATTTTTTGTATACATGGAAGGGTTGGTTTTTTACATTTTGCAGTTGACGAGGGGCTGAACGAGTGTCCGAGCGGCGAGGGTTCCTTGTGCCGATAATTTATCACATTCCTGCACTCTCAGGCTCACTTTCTGGCGGCTCTCGTCAGTATAGTTTGCGGACCTTTTTGATAGTGCTTGCTTTAGTACTGTAATTAGTAATAACTACCTATGTTTTGATATTGAATACCTATCTGGAGTCTAGACTGTTACTGAGAAATTCAATAAGTTATATAGACTACTATTATCATCGTGTTTGTTACGTAAAAGAAACAATTCAGTAAGTAAACCGACGACGATCAACGTAGATACTGTAGGCGTATAAATCTAAGCTGCCTTGTTCCGTCCGCCATTTTCAATTAAAGTAAAGCTCGCCACGAACCAGGATTAGGGCACTAAGCAACGTAGTTCAGAATATCAACTGCAATTATAGTTTTGTATGAGTACAGAATTAGAGAAAACAACGATGTTTTTTGTTATACCTAATATGATTCCTTATTTTTTATGATTTTATAGTACACTAGCGGTCCGCCCCGGCTTCGCACGGGTATTAAACAAAAATTTCAGAAATTATACACACTAAAACGATGGGTTTCACAGTTTTCATACGGATCTTTACTTTTTTTAACAGCATTGGGGTTTTTGACATTGACTCGACATTCCAAACTGACACTGGCCGTAGAGAAAAAGCAAGCACCGTGCGCTATACAACCTCTTTTTCTATTCTGACGCGCCATAATAGAAAAAGAGGTTGAATATACTGCCCACGGTTCAATTATTGAATTTTTCATGCGGATCCCTAACTTTTTTGAAAATATTATAAAGCCTATGTTCATCACGGAAAATTAAGGATTCTAATGGTGAAAGAATTTTTTAACTCGGTCCAGTAGTTTCGGAGCCTATTCAATTCAAACAAACAAACAAACAAACAAACAAACAAACAAACAAACAATCAAATCTTTCCTCTTATAATATTAGTATAGATATTATTCTATGAGTTAAAACATTTTTCACGTCTTATTTGTTTTTTGGTATTTGCACGACTATGAAGTGCCCTAATTGTTGACAGGTGCATTAACACTGAACCACAGAATAAGAGATGTACGCAGAATGATAGATACAGCTTAGCTACTTTTACATAAACAGATGCGAGTCTGCCGACTCGAAATATATAAGGACTTAAGAAAGTTTCGATTTTTATTTATCAACAATAGTAACTATGTAACGAAGATAATTGTAGAACTATTCATATTTCTACAATTTGTATAATTATAAAAATAACATAGGTAATTATATAATTTAAGTTCTCTACAGAAATTCAATCTGTCCTGCATTTTATCACGGCAATTTATTCAATTGAAAATTCTGATTCCAAAAATCAATTAATTGAAATGGCTGACTGCCTGAAAATAATACAAAATGACATGATCGATTACAACTTCTTCTTAAACCTAAACAATAGAATCTAAGTGTTTGTTGTCCGTCATATTTCTAGTTTGTCATGTCATTCTCTGATAGCGTCAGTTAGATAGTTAGATAGATAGATAGCCCTTTCAGGGCGGCACAATTACTTTAAGTTCGTTCCTGCTATATTGATAACTATGTTATTATTTGTAAAATAAATTGATTGAGTAATGCCTATTTCAAATTTAATATAAAAAAGACGCTTCCTGCTGTCTGTCTGTCTGTTTGTCTGTCTGGTATGTATGCTGTATGCTTGATCTTTGAAACCACGCAACGGATTTGATTTAATTTGATTAATACATAAAGTGATTCAAGCCGAAGGTTTTTAGGTATAACATGCATTATTATCATAATTGCATTGCAATTGCCGTGCAAAGCCGGTGCGGGTCGCTAGTTACTAACAAATGATAAAATTAACATTGAATTCGATATAATTTAGGTACCTAGTATTTAATCGAAACATACGAATTAAAACTATTTTACAGTTTTCATTTATTTTAGATACCTAATTAAATAATCGACATCACCGCCAAAAACTAAATTGAAAATTACACAGTCAATGAAATCAATAATGAAATAAATTAATCCTAGAACCGTACCCTGGGGTACAAATGAAAAAAAAAAAATAAATTGCCTATAACTTTTTTACTATTTGACGGTTTGCATCGCGCGTTCGTGTATTTTCTTGGGGTGGGGATACACGCTGATACCTCAGTTGGATACTAGTCCAGCTAGGCCAGTAGACTCTACACGGTAATGGGTGTGGGGTGCACTAGCACCCCAGGGTACTTTCAACGTAAGTAATTATTTATATAAATATGATCAGGTTTTTTGATTTTTTTATGCTTTTTGTATTTTATATTTACATTTTAATGTGTGGTTGATATGATATGTTTACATGTATAATGTAGGCACTCAAAATGTGGCCGTGTACATTTTTATTAACAAATTTAAATGGTTTTGCAAATACTGCCTCTTGGTGTTTGTGTTTTGGTGCTTCTTGCTTCATTCTACTTAATTTTCAGATGACGTCAAAACGCAGTTTGATGGAGAGCTTAACAAAGGCCCTGCTAGATTTGTTACTACCTACTCCAGTAGAAATTTCAAGAATAGGCGCACTTTACGCCTCTTGAAACCTCACCTGGGAGAAAGATTTCAATACCACACTTTGCCAACGAACCCACAAATAATTATTTGAGATATATTGGGGAAAAAGCGATTATTAGCTGCGGTAACTACCGAAAATCCTAAATCTAAAAGGTGTTCTTTCTTTCTAAGGTGCAAGGACCGTAAATCGCGCACACTATGTGTCACGTGCAAAACTTTAATTTGCAAAGCGCACCAAAACCAAATTTGCCAAAACTGTATAAGTTCTTAGTTAGATATGCTTTCATTGTGTTAAATAAGACTGAGATTAATGTAAGAAATCATATGTAAGTTGATCTATAGTGAAAGTTCATTATTTTTTTAAATATTGTTGTTTTTCTTAGTGGTCTGCCTGTACCCCATGGTACCGTTAATTTAATTCTTATATGACCCTAGAACCATAGTTCTAGGGTTAAATTAATTTAAATAACGTACAGGTAAACCCAAACAGTAAATAATAGAGTTGTATACTTATGTAGGTATACAACGTTATTCAATAGCATATTACCCAGGTAGTTGAACAAATGGATTTAGTAGGTAAACTGCGCGGTACATGAGTCGCTTGGGGCATGATATCAATCAGTTTATGTACACAGGATGCTTATTGTATTTTGTTATGAAAGTGTTCCTTTAGATTCTATTTTTAAAATCAAGACATTCCTTTATCTTTTATTTCGATTGTATTTTGTTTTGTGTCTTATTTAATACCAAAACTTTTCTATCATCAGTGTTTTGTTGATATTTTTATTTATTTTGCAATAAAATGTTCATTGAAATTTTGATTTGTGACTTCGAAAATTAAGTATGAATAACGTAGTCAATTCAAACTATTCAATGTATGCCTCAAACATTGAATAATTAACTAAAGCAAAAAATGGCTTCAACTTCAAAACACGAACAAGTACAATAAGATTCATAGTTTGAAAGAATTGAGTGAAGTAACGTCCGAGGTGTTTTGGCAATGTATTTATTATGTTCCTCAGAGGCCCATTATCGCAGCCATAGCTGTGATTCACAAGGAGTTTTCTGAGGAAAGGTTACTCAAATCTAATTAACTTTGATTTTCGGTTATTATTATTAATTCGTTGCGCTGACTGGTTAGGTCTCCTATTGACATTATATAGACCACTAGGCCTGCAGTAGCCGAGAAATTAATTTGTTGAAATTATTTTTTTGGCTAACGCAAATTCAAAATAATAATTTGTATGTTTTTCTTAGTTTGAGTTAGAATTTGAAAATTATGACCCTTAAAACAAACACATAATAACGGAGAAACGATGAACATAAAAAGTACAAAAAATCATTAATACAGACGAAACTAGAACCCCACACAATCCTCCTTTTCGAAGTCGGTTTAAAACGAACGACTGAAATATTTGCGAACTTTGTTTATATGGAACTCTTTTAATATTATTTTTTGTTATTTTTTTGTGAATTTACTTGTAATGGATGTTGGAAGGGGGTAATTATCACGACTGTAGTTGGTTGAATAGTGAATGTTTATTGAGAAAAAGCAAGGCTTTATATACTATAAATTTACCTCTAATTTTGATTTATTAATTCCTTATCTTCGTAATTCGATATGCTTATTGTTTTACATAAAATGTTTATCTATTTTCTTATCTTAAAGATTCTTCGTAAGTAATCCAATATGTTTACATTGCATTCAATTTATCTATATTTCCTTATCTCTACGTAAGTCATAAAGTGACGTCGTACATTAGGTATGCACCTATACTACATACTGACATTGAGTAATTATAATAGTTAAAATCGCATAATTGTTAAAACTATAAAATTTTGCACACCTTATTAGGTAGATTGTAATTTGGACAAACTTAATAGTAAGAACTAATGTACATACATTCTGGCAAATAAATGATTATGACCGTTGATTCGAAGTTTGTTTTAGCAAGGGTTCATAGCAAATGCCTTGTATTTGTCGCAATAATTTCCCGCGGGACGATCAGCCGGGATGATTAACAAGTTTAATTATGTGATCAGATAATTTATAACGACTGATATTTTGATTTCTATAGTCTTACCTAGTATTAACCGGAATAGTTTAATCTCTTTGGAATTAACTTTCTGAAGGACAAAGTTTCCGCACCCAACAATATGGTCCAACTTCTCATCTGAAACCGAGTTTTTTTATTCAATGATGGGCTATAGAATTCGCCATAAATTATCGCCATCATAATATTTTCATTCCGAAACAGAATGATTCTGAACATTCGGAAATCTCCAAAGTCTAATATTGTGTCCGCTAACTGCGCTTCCCACTGCGCCCGCAGTTAAACAACAAGTAGCCGCCTACGGATGCACTCCGTTCCGCTCCATTGAGCCCAAATCATTCGGACCAGTGCCGATAGTAATAACTCACAGCTAGGAACTGGGGTAAGGCATTTTAAGTCCTTATCCAGGAGAAAGTTATTCATTATGGTGCAAATATGGTAAAATACCTTATTGAATTACACACAAATTAATGAGCTTTTAAACTTTTAACTTCAACGGTGTGTACTTATTTACTTCATCGTTTCATCTTCAGCTGTCATTCCACTGCTGAACATAGGCCTCCCCTAATGAGCGCCATAGATGCTCGCTCATATAACTCCAGTTTTAGTTTTGAGCGCAGTCGACGATATTCTCTTTTAATAAACGATAAAAAAAGACTTAAGGGTCCGGCAACTGATGAATAATACCTATACAAACGTAGTACCAAAATGGCTTGTAATTTGAGCATATTTTTACCATGCTCCGCTTCTATTTAAGTTAAAATTGCTTCATCAACCTTAAGGGTGGTAGATGATATGTATTGAGGTTTCAAATCATTTCAAGCAAGACAATGCCTGAGACCGCCATCTTTTCGCACAGATATAAAACCGTTGTCACCCAAAAGCTTTACGACTTATTGTAGTAAAACAACTTTTCAGACTATCTTAAAGCTTGAGGTTCAGTTCACAATTATGAGGTCCGCTAGCGCGGGGCTCGTAAAGTCGCGCGGCTGTAAAACTGAATAAAAACATCAGAGAAAGGGCTGATGTGACCCAAATTATTTTAGAGTTTTGGAGAGGAATTGTCTAGTCGCCTGTGCAAAGTTTTCCCTTGGTGTGTTTGTGTTTATCATCTGTTTTTTTATTCGAGAGCACATCATGGGTTTTGTGACTGCGCCATGGCCTAGCTGTTTTGTGACTGCGCCATGGCCTAGCTGTTTTGTGACTGCGCCATGGCCTAGCTGTTTTGTGACTGCGCCATGGCCTAGCTGTTTTGTGACTGCGCCATGGCCTAGCTGTTTTGTGACTGCGCCATGGCCTAGCTGTTTTGTGACTGCGCCATGGCCTAGCTGTTTTGTGACTGCGCCATGGCCTAGCTGTTTTCATTCATAGGTACTAGTAGTAAGGTAGTTAATAAAAATATTTGCATCAGCTTTACCAAACATTTGTTATATGTAATGGTAAAGCATTTGGCCGCCTTTACATTTAAAACACATAATCAGCTATAAATATAAGTAAATAATGCCGGACAATCCACACAGCATCACCTAGCCCCAAGCTAAGCAGATCTTGTGTTATGGGTACTAGATGACAAATATGACTGATAGATGTTTTTTATTTCATATAGAAAACGACCAGAACACCTTGAACAAATATCTGTAGATCGTACAAACATTTGTCCTGAGGCGGAACAAATGTTTGTAGAGAACCCACAACCTCCTTAGTCGCAGGCGGACTTTCGCCCATCGCGCCATGGAGGTCGTCAGAGTGGACAAATATCAATAGCTATAAGAATAATAATAATATGAATAATAATCAATAGCTATAAGTGCACCCTGTTCCAGCTGGCTCCCGGCGCACTGTGTGGGTCTATGAGTTCGCAACGCACGCGCAGGGCCCACGCCTCGAAAACTAAGAGGTGAGGTTGCGCTCTTCCCAGCATTATTGTTGATTAAGTTACATTCGGACCGGGAAGAAAACAGAGGTTGCTAGGGAAAAATGGCTTGAAGCCTTTTTCTTTAAATAATCTAGACTAAAATTGATGTGTATTGTAATGTAAAAAATAGATTCAGTCGTTACTTTAATTTATCCATCAGTCAATCTTCTCATCCTTATAATT
This sequence comes from Eupithecia pulchellata, assembly GCA_963931895.1. Taxonomy (NCBI): domain Eukaryota; kingdom Metazoa; phylum Arthropoda; class Insecta; order Lepidoptera; family Geometridae; genus Eupithecia; species Eupithecia pulchellata. Next base: position 412,228 of record OZ007529.1, on the reverse strand, counting down.
TCAAACTAATGTAATAAGATATTTTTATATCAGTATTCTAGCAGGTTACATTAAAACAAAAAATTTCGTTGAAAAATTGGTCTAAAACATTGTTCTTGTACTAATTATAAGCACTTTCTTTTCATAATTATTTAATCATCTTACTTAACAACTTTCAATATTTTATCAAAAGTTTAGTCTCAAGGCACTATTTTTGCCGATATTTTTCAGGTTTCTTACGACATGAATAAATATTAAAATAAATTAGCCGTGCCAAGATTATCAGAAGAAGAGATTAACAAGCGCCTGGCAATTTGTTTGTTGTTATTCTTTTTGATGAGTATACATGATTGTTTTTGCACTGGACTGTGATACACGAACTGAATTAGTATTAAATATAAGCTACTCATTTGATTCATATTTTCTTGCCCTTTTGCCGAAAAATCAGTATCACTATGATAATTTGTGAAACTCTTAAGATCTGCTTCACTTCCACAAGCCCAAGACTCTTGCTGACGGAGCTGATTGGTGCTGCACTTCAAGATCAGGATTGTAAGGATGGGAGGATTTTTCAGAAGTGCTTATGCTTATTTGTACCAAACTTGAGGCATTTTGTAGTTGAGAAAATCACAGATAACCAAGAGGAAATAAGTTGCCTCTTATAAGATGTTAATTATAAAGTTTCTGTTATGACAAAGTTTCAATCACATATGAAAACACTTCATTGCTGAGAACAACTCAAGGCGCCAACAATAACCAGGATCAGATTGCAACGTAAAATAAACAAACTCGAACTATTTCTACCGCAGATAGTCAGACAGCAATATTTATTCAATATCCAATACCGATCGTATCTAGAGAAATAATTCGATAAATATCTCGCAAAATGTTATCAAGTGAAATTGTTTTCTGCTGCGAAAAATATGTCTCGGTCGCTGGGTCGGGACATCGATCAAAAACCCACAAGTCACGCAGAGTCAATAGCTAGGATGTACGAAGATTTGGAGAAAACCTTTATTGACCCAACAGTAAAATACTAAACATTTTAGGTTTTTTTTATTATTAGGATTATAACTTTTTAAAGTGTTATTTTAATGTTCGTAGATTTTGTAATTTTGCTCTGCACGCGTGAGATTCTGATGTTGCCTAGACTAGTAAAAAACACTTGATCGAACAATGTGATGCGAAACACTCGCCTACAGAAATGTTTCCTAATGTACAGGTAATAAATTATAAATGAGAGGAAAGCGCACATTAACCGCAGGCACTGACGATGTCCAAACTATTAGTTTAAATGGTGCACTAATGGATCCGTGGTTTGATGGCAAATCAGGAACTGTAGAGTAAACTTGAACCATAGAAAAAGTACGTCTAGAGGTATTTCTTGCAGTATAAATAATATAAGCTAGAGATGTGATAAAATCACGTGGATGGACAAATAGACTTGCCACGGAAGTTGTCCCTACATTCCTGGCATTTTATTCAAATAAAATATTTATATTTTGTCACGAAACTAGTATTCCTTATGATAGTTTATGAATGACATCGATATTTTGCTTGTTTGCCCTCTCTTGGCAAAGGCCTCCCTTAACTCCTTCCACAATTTTCTTTCTCTTCAAAATCAAAAATCAAAATCAAAATCAAAGTGCTTTATTTCCTTTAGACCTTACAGGACTCTTGGACACGTCACAAAATACAAGTTAAATAAGAAATAAAAATGGGAAATAAAGTGATCACTTTGATTAATTGTTCACTTCAATCTTTTTTAGGTAAAGTAAAGAAGCGAACAAGAAACCTTTACCTTGTTAGATTGTTAGTTTTAGAGTTGGAGCATAACTCGTCCCAAACTTTTTTGTCATCTAGATAATCTGATATTTTATAGTAAGCTTTTTTACAAAGTATATTTTTGACAATCCGTTTGAATTTATTTATAGATAATTTTTGCAACTCACTTGGAATTTTGTTGTAGAAGCGTATACATTGCCCTTTAAAAGATACATTAATCTTACGTAGCCTAGTAGTGGGCACAGCCAGTTTGTTCTTATTTCTAGTATTTAAATTATGTATATCGCTATTTTTAATGAACTTATTGATATTTTTATGAGTGTACAACAAATTTTCATAAATATATTGACATGTTACTGTCATTATGTTTATTTCTTTGAATTTTTCACGCAAGGATTCTCTGGGACCCATATTATAGATTGCACGAATAGCCCTCTTCTGCAGCACAAATATGGTGTTAACATCTGCAGCGTTCCCCCACAGCAGTATGCCATAAGACATAATACTATGGATGTAGCTGAAATAGACTAGTCTAGAAGTATCAACGTCTGTAAGATGACGGATTTTTTTGACTGCATACGCTGCAGAACTAAGTCTCCTCGATAGCTTATCTATGTGTGAGCCCCATTGAAGTTTACTATCTAAAGTTATTCCTAAAAATACAGTACTTTCTACTATTTCTAAAGATTCCTCTTTTACCTTTACATCGGCCTTAACTTGTTTTACATTGGGTAGAATAAATCTAATACATTTCGTTTTGGTTTCATTAAGCAGAAGATTATTGACACTAAACCAATTGACTACTTTTGAGATTGCATTATTCCAAACTTATCATCTGGTAAGCTTCAATTTATAAAGGAGGTTATCCCCTTTTTTAAAGATGTTATTTGAATATACGAAAAGGCTTTTGGGCTAGTGAGGGCTTTTTATTTTGGCACTAGATGGCGCTACACAAAAGTTAAGAGGCGATATCACGTGTTTTATTATCAAGTAAGCAAAAAACTAATTTTGTTTTTTTTTTTACCTTTTCAACTGGGATGAACACGCTCGAGTTTCACACAGTGCCATACTTTTTAGTCTATGGCAAGTTTGTTTTTAATGTTCGCATTGTAAAGCCCATTATTGATGTTTGAGTCAGTTATTTATTATGTTATTATAAACTTTCTGGAACTAAGTCTGCAATAGACAAAAGTGCTTTTGTTTTTATAAAAAAATCTCTACAAGTGTCCGAAAAGCTAAGGTCTGTTATTTCATGGCTTGTTGTTATCCAGTTGAGCAGATTACCGCCCGGCCGCGTCATCTCGACTAACGACTACATACACTCAATATCCGATAATAGTATCTATAAGAGACGGCCAATACGGAAACTGACGTGTTTTCCCGCCGCTCTCGATTTTTCAACATCAGGAAGGAAATAGGAATCAATGACAGGATACATGATGCTTACGTTATATCATGACAGAAGTTGACATATTAATTTATCTAACCTTTATGTTTAAACGCCTTTCTATACCGTATTAATGACCAATCATATTTATTTAGGCCCATCTAAGTTAAATTAAATTGTAAGGTGACGTAAATGAAGTAGAATCATATGGTTTACCTAGCCAAGTGAAAGTTGGATGCGCAAACTTCCGTATATTAATTTCAATAGTCCCTGTAAAGTAGTCCCTGCAGCCCCCACGCCGCGCCCACGCCGCGCCCCCGCCGCGCCGCCGGAAACGATGAGCTATGACTTGGTAATGAACACTGATCAGCATTCAATGTCCGAACGCACTGAGCGGAAAATTTTATGCATTTAGGACCCACTTCACTATATCACAGGAGCGAGAATGAATGAATTAAAAATATGCTAACGTTGATGTCGGGCCCTTAGGTAGGAAGAACTTGCTTGTTAGGTATGCGATTTATTTTAACTATTAAAATTTATAGGTTAACGGTTTCTAATAAATAACACCTTTCTTATTCATAATGAAGCTGAGCTACATGTAATGTAATTTAGATTCCCCCAGCAAAACATTTGACTTTAAATGCAAAAACACTGATTAGTGCAAATACTTCTGTAGCAGGCGATAAAATGCAGTTAACACGTGAAACCTATTGAAACTAAAATTTTGTAAGTAGTTTTTTTTCACAATAGCTTTTAAGTATTTTTATTTAAATAAAAATTGCGTTCTTATCTACTTGCAGTAACTAGTCTTCCATGGAAGAACCGCAAATCGATAGATCAACATCAAATCTCTGTAATTTGGCACAGACATTTATTAAACAGCCCCACCCACGTGCCGCCAGTAAACAACCTCGCCTACCAGTAAAGCCTCTAATTGCTAATTAGAGTTCTGATGGTAATTATTAGTATTTCTGCAGCTAATTAAATTGGAGCTGTGTAGAGAACAGTTTTATGTTACCGGCTTTTGTTATTACAAGACAAACTGTTGGGCATTAGAATACTTAGGTATAGGCAGCGAGAGTATTATCATCATTATAAAAATATCCGATAACTCAATAATAAACCCTCTCAATGATTTACTTTGAACTATCGTAAACGAACAGAAAGAACACTAAATGTAGACATCATTCAATCAAAAATATAAAATACTTATGAAATTAAAATCAGTTGTTCTATTCGTAATGTGACACACACAGACACACAATCAGTACATACGTAATACATAGAGCAGTTCTTGTAGTCTATTGTAGTCTATGGGCCGCCCTGTCCGTGGGCAAAAAAGTGAATATAGCTCACAATACCTGACGCTTGCCAGTTAGCCTCCAGTTAGCCGGTAGGAGACCGTGAGCAAGCATTAGACGTATAGAAAACGTCATGATTTTAAGACGTCTGTGTAAGTATTCTTTCTGTGGCTGGAGCAAGTCGCACGTTTAAAAATAAAGAGAATTATCTCAAAAAAACGGTTTTGTGAGATTTTATCATAAACAGCATTATTTCAATCCAATGCACAGGATAGCTTCGACAGCCACTGCAAAGCGAGCATTAGAAAGAGAAAAAACGATCACCCACCTCTTTTCCATTAAACACGAAGTTCAAGTCAATTCTGGTAAAAGGCGACATTCAGTCTTGTGCCCTCAGTCATGAATTAATTTTGAGTTTTATGCGGGAGTAGAACGCAATACTTCTGTTTAGTAATAAAGGTAAGTCCCTTATTTGTATTTAATTTAATCTTAAAATGATACATTCTGTTTTAATTCCTTTTTATTTTAATAATGATGGTATTAATTAAGTCAGAAATAAGTTTTATTTCCTTTTATTATTAAAAATATGCTAGATTACCAGTAACATTATGATTTGTTTCCTTTTATTTTTAAAAACTTTTATGCGTTTGTGAAGTAATTCGATGTAGTTCCGTTTTTTATTCAATGTGGTTCTAAGATCCAGGCAAAATTAATAGTTATTTCTCTTTATGGTTCATTTGATAACAATTTCGATGGTCATATTTTATAATACTTCTTTCTGTTATTAATTAGGCACCTAAGATGTCTTGGAGATGTGAGAAACTTGTCATGCTGGCAAATGCACCGGCCACCCAATGGACAAAAGTAGTGGTTCCTGCTTCGGAGGTAAGATAGGTTCCATTCACCGAAAATCTAGATTAACTTAAAATTAATTAGTTTTACTCTTTTCGTAAGACTTATTTACATATAAATCTGTTTTTTTTTCAAGGTTTCAACGGAAGAATACAATAATAAAAATAATGATATGAAAGAGGTGAACGGTGCAACGGACGTCCACAGGGCGAGGTCCTTTCACCACTTCTGTGGATATTGGTTGCAAACGAACTCCTGGACTCTCTGAATGTAGATGGAACTTTCACTATTGCATATGCAGATGACCTGGCAATCATGAGATCGGGCCTTTTCGAGACAACTCTGTGCGAAAAGAAAGATGCAGAAAGCTCTACGAAAAGTGGAAACGTGGTGTACCAAACACAGTTTGTCAGTGAATCCCAACAAGACAGAAATGGTACCTACTGTTTACTCGAAACTAAACTACCAAGACTAGAACTACCCTCACTGCTAGGTACAAAACTGCCACTAAGCAAGGATGTTAAATACCTCGGCATATGGCTAGACAGTAAACTACTATGGGGAAAACAACTTGGCTATGTTATGACAAAAGCCACTAATATCCTATGGCAATGCACGCGAGCCGTAGGTGGATTGGGGCCTCAGGCCCAAGCTGTGTCTGTGGCTCTATAGTCATGGTCCGCCCAGTGTTAAACTACGGGGCTATAGTTTGGTGGCCGAGAACAAACTTAGTCACAATCATCAACAAACTACCTACAGCAAGTTCAAAGACTGGCACGCACTCTCATCTGCGGATGTAGGAAATCAACCCCATGCCCCCAGCAGCACTAGACATAATCTTAGGACTAACGCCCTTGCACGTTCACATAAAGCAAGAAGCAATGGCAGCGTCTCTTAGAATAAAATCAACAAATCAGTGGAAAGGTGATTCAGGTCTAACAAACCACTGCAGAATATTAAACTGCGGCAATTCCAGAGGCGGTAAACGGTACTGATAGAATAGCGTCTACCTACTTAACCGGTAAGAACTACGAAATAACACGAACAGAACGCATTAGCGATCACCTCACATGACGTCACTACATATCACATCTACACTGATGGGGCTAAAACCAAAACAGGAGCCGGCTGCGGCTACTTTTGTTCAGAATCAGGGCTTTCAAAATCCCAACCAGGCTGAAACAATGGGGATCCAACTGGCGGCTAATCGGAACCATTGAAACCATTGAAACCACCATAACAAGGCAAAGTCAGCGAATCATAGAATGGATAGATAGACGCTCTTGTACAGGTAACATAAATGCAGACAGACTAGCAAAGGAAGGAGCGAGAACGAACCCAACAAAACAGGACATCGGTCTCAAACCCGCCCACAGCAGAAGTAAAAAATAGACTAAAACTAAACTCTGAAAAGGAACTTTAAAAAATATGGGAGCGTCGAAAAGACTGCAAGCACATTAAATCAATATTCCTCTCCATAGATAGGAAGACCACAAATACGATGTTCAAGATGAGCCGCGAAGATCTAAAATTAATGGTAGGCGTCATCACAGGTCACTGTGAACTAAACCATCACCACCTGGTGCCACAGACAGCAGCCTGTGCCGTGGCTGCTTCCAGAAAGAGGAAACTGAGGAACACGTGTTGATACATTGCACGGCCACAGAGGAGGCAAGACGGAAAACGGGATTGAAGACTCTTATAAATAAATTATAAATATAAATAATGCTGGACAATCCACACAGCATCATCGAGCCAGCGACAGCATCGACACGGCATCATTGATATACATAATTCAATATTATTAAATAGATAGATATTTTTTTATTATACATAGAAAACAACCAGAACCCCTGAACAAATATCTGCAGATCGTACAAATATTTGTCCCGAGGCGGAAATCGAACCCGCAACCTCCTGCGTCGCAGGCGGACCTTCGCCCACCGCACCACAGCGGTCGTCAACCCGTATAGAGTCATCAAACCCGTCGACACCTCAAGAAAAGCTAAAACAAAGCTGTAAATCTTCAAAAGTCCTGCTCCGGTACTTCAAGGAGCTGGGCTGGTTAGGGCCTGGTTAGGCAGGGGGATAATGCACAAAACACTCCTACGCGAGATGTCGGTGCAGATCTTAGTTCCCCCACTTAGAATTAGAAGAGGTGAATGTTAGAAATATAAGGAAGAAGATGAAAAATATATCAGACATAGAAATAATGCTGCCAGCTATCTCAAAGAATGAGTTTTACACTAGGGTGTATTGACACGTCGTATTTTGTGATCTCATAGGTCTAAGGCACGTATTATGAAGGCTTGCTCAGTGATCGTTCTGATCTATGTTTGAGGTACGCTTATGCCATAATAATCGTTACTCAAGCACAGATTGAAGACTGACCAAGCTTTCATAATACGGGGCCTATATACATAAGTTACCTAGTTGTCTTTTGATAAAATATTAACTTATTATTGTGATTTAGTTATAAGTTCTTATGAAACTACTCTTGTTAAAAAGGTACAAAGTTTTCTCTGCCGTGTTTTTATTATTATTTGTAAGTATAAAACTCCAAAATTCATTTATAATTCGTGTTGTGTATCATTTTATTAGTAAAACATCTATCTCGTAGAGCATACAGTTCAATATAAAATAGAAATATTATGATATACAAGATTCTAAACTTTTATTCACTAATAATAAAAAGAAGTTATTCGCAATATTCCTAGAAATTTAAATATAATTTAAAATAAAACAGCATCATTAATATATACATCCTGTAAGAATTTGAATAATATGACAGTTATTTATCATAAACAGAAGTAAGTCAGCAATATTTTTTTAAAGCCTTGTAATTAAAAAACTATTTATTATAGTATTGATTTTCTTGCTTAATATTAAAGATAAATTTATATAATATCCCATAGTAAGAAAAAAATAATAATTTCCACACGGATAAAGTATTTATTCCTAATTTACTAAACATACTCCGAGTTACAAAACTTTGAAAGCGTTTTCCCAAAAAACGTGTTTTTTGAATTACTTCTCTTTATTTTTATACGTGCGAAGTCATTTCCCTGTTGAAGGTCTGGGTCTAGCGAGATTTCACCATAATTTTGATGTTTAAAAAACCCGCTTGATTTTAATTATATTCACAATCCGGCTGTTTCATTCTCTGCCCCAGCTCACTCTCCGAGGGTGGAGTTGTCTTTGATACCTGTCCTGAATATTAATTAGACCAGCATCATTTTACTTAACATGACATGAGTTAAGTTTTAAGGCTTAGAGTCCACGAGGGGAAGACCTGGGTATTAAAATTATTTGTACAATATTAAAAAGTCAATAGTTTGCGAAAAGGTATGTAAAGTTATGAGATTTTTGGTTGAAAACAACGCCAAAACAACTGAACATTACATATTATTCCAAAAAACTAGAAACTGCTTTTAAAGTATTTTATATTTCTTATTATTTTATTTATTACATGCTGAGTGGAGTCCGATTTTGTCAGTTTTTTCAGTTTTTTAGTTTAAGGTTTATAATGTATTTTTATGTATTTTCTGGCAAAATAAAATTTATTTGAATTCGAATTTATTAATCAGCCAGTTTAATTTCACATCCCTAACACTTTGGGGCTCGATAAATAGTTAAGTCTAAGACATAATCAACATTATTTTCTTATTTCGTATTGAAATTCAACTCTCACTCTATAGGTACACATTTATAGACGTAGATAAATAAAATATTATATCCTGAGATTCTCTTTAATATCTGTCAGACCTTGCATCTAATATCGGTTATACAGCGTGTTCCGTAACAGCCGGAGATCAGGCCACCGCAGCCGGAAATGAAGCGACGAGACAGCACCCTGTATAGCCGCTAATATATTACATAACACTATTTACTGTGTTATTATTTATTAGCTGAAGAAGGTTACTCGTATGTGGGAAACTTGGGGAATGTTCTACGATTATTTAAACTTACTGTGCAAATAAAGCAAAAAATATAGCCTATGATGTTAATGTTTTGGTAAACACCATTAAAGTTTCATTGATTTGTTTATTACTTTTCTGTAGAGCTTATTACAAAAAGCTTATTTACCAAAGACCAAAAATCCAAGACGACAATATAATTTCGTTGACTGTACCTCCAGCCTAGTCTTCGCGTCGCTTCAAACTAAGTAGATTCAACTTGTCATTTGAGTAAGTTTCTACCAAAAAGCCGAATTCCAGACTCTAGTGGTGAAGTTAGTAGCGTACTTAGTTTATAATGTGATTGCGCTGGTATGTATTTGTCGACCGTGTGACTTTATGTGACGGTCCCAGGTTTGCCACAGAAATTATATAAGATCCGTCAAATGTGAGTATAACTCGCGCATCAGGGGTTTCCATCTCTTGCCGATTATGATTATGTATTTACTATTAGGGGTACCTAATTATACCACTAGGTACCTCTCCGTAATCTCTAAAGGAAAATATGATTTACTTCAGAGATTAAGGAGAAGTAAAAAATTGAGCTTCTCGACTGATTTCAAAGTTTTAAAAAAAATTTGAAAATTCAGAATTTTTTTATAAATTGTTCTGAAGTTTATAAAAAATGACATTCACAGTGGAAATTGAGTTTTTTGTCCATTTTAAAAAAGTTTTCTGTGTATAGACTTCTTAGTGAAATAACGAAATTTACAATTTTATACCTTTTATTTGATAACCCACTTAACTTTGTAGTCTCTTCTAAAATGTCGACATCACAATTTGTACTAAAAGCTTAATGCTTTTATTAAATTTACATTTTCAAAACACAAATTTCAAATACAAGGCAGCCTTCTAAATGCTATCTTTGGAGCGGGCTAACGTACCTACTGAGTGAACGAATCGACGCAAGAACGGGCATGCTACATATAGGCAGCACCTCGGTAACCTATGAGAATGCGTTATTCTACCGTAATTTACTTCTGCAGTTCTCATTGTTTCCTTTTTTGTTATTTGCACAATAACAGAACAGATTTACGCAACAAAAGTCCCCTTGTTTGCGTATTAAGCACAGGGCCACGGACTATGGAGTATGACTGGACACAAATTATTTTAATAAAATTAACATTATATTACATTAGATAATGAACGTTAACCTATATCACATCTTGCATAGCTTCAAAACAAGTCACCAACAAACTAAATCTAAATTGTATTATCCCTTTGAGTACTACGACATGTCGGCAAGGAATTGTACGTTATTATACAAATCCTTGGCATGCCGCATAAATCCACACAGATGCAACCTTATTTTGTCAAGATGGTAGACAGATTATTCGTTACAATTTATAAAGTCAAACTACTGATTGATTGGTTCCTCGATTAGTCGTTCCAACGTCCAGCAGGCAATGCTCCCAGCGCCCTTCAACTGTGATCCTCACACACACACACACACACACACACACACACACACACATACACAAGCAGCTTTACCTCTTCATTATTAACTCTCACATTGAATCTGAACTTTCTACTGTACGATTTTCAGGGAAATGTAGGATTTCCTATATAATATGTACATATGTACGAAATGTCCCACTATGTATAAAAAAACATGAAAAACTATTAATGTTTTGAAACTTACGCGATCTGAACACATAATGATTAGTAATTAACGGGTATTTATCGCGTTTCTTCTTCTTCCTTTCTTCTTCTTCTTCCTTTCTCGACGTTTCAACAGGTTTGCACTCTGTCGTGTTCACGAGATGACTGGAGAAGAAGAAAGAAAGAAGAAAAAACGCGATAAATACCCGTTAATTACTAATCATTATGAAAAACTAGTAAAGATACAACCCAACAATTTTTATTGAAAGGATTTAAAGTATCGAGTGTTTTCTTTGCATAGTCTGAAACAGATTTCGTGCCCATGGAAATAAGTAAGAAGGAAATCAGCAATCATGTGAATGCTGCTTTATGAATATGACAATCGAACCGATCGAATAGGATATTGACGATATGACCTTCGTAGGAGACGATAATGCTCGTAATTGGTCCTTCGAGAAATCTACTATTTTGGGCAACATTGTGTTTACTAACGGACATTGGAAACGTTAGTCTGTTGTGAATAAGGATTTATATTTTAGAGATTTCGCTTATATTTATCTAGGGCTGTTTGCTATGTTTCAACATTTTGCTGAAAACTTAGCTTTGTGGTTTAAATGTTTGCTTGTGATAATTTAAATTCGTTAATTTATTCATGTACCTATATATGTGTAAATATATATTTCCATATTTCATTTATTTTTGCTTACATGTACATTCATTCTTAGGTCTAATTGAATGGTAAGTATAGTTTTCACTAGGTACATGCACCCTGGAAGGGCACTGCAAAACTGAGTTCAGATTTATTAAGATTTATGTCAAATATGATTTTAAAATATTAAAATTAATTTAAACAATAATATACATACATTTCATGAAATAGAATTAAGATATTTTATTCAAATAGAAATTGATTGGAGTGAATTTAGAATCCAGAATTGTCAGGTAGGTAGTCATTGTTTCATTGGATAATGTCATTTTAGTTTGTCGCTAGTAAATTCGTGAACAGAATAGTAACATTTTTCTAATAAAAATAATTTCAGTTTATTATAAAAAAGTGTATCTTTTTCTTCTTTTTTTAAGTTTTCCGGTATTTTATTATATATTTTTGCTAATCTATTGTATGGGGTTTGGCTAGCCAATTTCAGTTTAGTTTGTGGTAGTTCTATTTTGTTATATATATTATATCTTTAACATAAATTTATAAGGCACCTCTTCCTATGATTCTTCGTCACCTCTTTTTGTGATTAAACAAGCTTGGTGAAACATTTCAGTCTCAGTCTTTTATAAAGTAGAGTTCTATGTTTATAACATACATCGAGCTTTGAGAAATATTTGAACCCTTGCTTACAAATAAAATCTTTCCATGTCCTCTAGGCATATAAGTATGTATCCTGTGCCATTTCGTACATATAGATCTACTTGGTGGACTACCATTGTGCGATCCTAGGTCATAGTCAAACATGATAATCCAAATACAAGGCAAATTGTGATTCTGTAAATTAAACCGCGTCGAACGATGGAAAAGGACAGTTAAATAAGATGGCGAGGCTGAAAAATATAATGTTCATAACCAATATCAAATGTCAACCAACTCAATGGTTGATTTGACACAAGTTTAACTGACAAATTTAACAAAACATAATTTTTGTGTTGCCAGAGTATACAATTGTAACGTGAATTTTAAAAATTGGTTTTTTCGTGGTTTAATTAGTTTGAAGGTAAACACGAGGCACATACGATTTGCAGGAAAACAAAAAATAAACTTCGTTTTTTTTTGCGGAGTAGATACCCTGGCTTGTCTGAACATCGGACAGTCAGGTCCGTGGTCGCTGATGATGATGAACCTACAATCAGCCCTGCAGTGCCAAGCCGCTCGGGCCTCAGCCAGTTTTATTTCCCGGAAAATTGGCAAGTCATAATAATACGCTGACTCATAAATAAGGATAGACATTGCCCCTCTCGAAGATTTCTTTTTACGGTACATTTCACTCTTGCTTTGAGGCAGGAGCAGGGTGGATAGAGTAAGCGATAGCGGGGAAGAGAAATGGTAGCTTTTTTTAGTTTTGAGATTAAAAACGTGAGTTTGAAGTTAGAGGCAACTCTGTAATCTCCTCTTTCACGTACCAAATGTGTAGGTTTGCATTATGAAATCGAAATAACGACTTCTTCATTCAGCAAAGTTGCTTAAACAACCAATACGGTGAAATCGTCGCGTCTACGTCGTAGCTGTGAGCTGCTACGCGGCTAGGACCATCTACGTAAAATACTGCTGCTATGATTGATAACGTACTCGTAGGTAGGGAATAAAATATTAATTCGCTTAAAGTCGCGATCGTAACGAAGAGATCTATCATCAGCATTGCTATTATGAGTACAAATGTAAAGATTATTGGACATTCTATTTTTTAAAACCATTTAAATAGTTCTAGAATCAATATTTTCTATAATCGCTATCTCTTGTAACCCAGTCCCTACATTACTATCAATATTGAGTTCCCTCTCATTGGCGACATATTTTATAGCGTGTTTATTATATCTTTGTTTATATTCACCACATTCTCAAATACTCACTAAATTATCTCGTCAAAAATAGCATAGCAAGTTCTAAAAGAACGAGAAAAGTTTCGCTGATTCAGTTTGAAAGAAAGTAAACTGAAGAGAGTAAGGTATCTTAGGAACGACATTGGTCGAGATCTATAGTTATAGTTCAGACTCTCGTTTCGAAACGGTACCGTCGCGTCGGTTAGAATGTAGACAAAACATATGCTGAGATTGATGAAGTTCAAGTTTGGCTGTTAATCGATAATATAAGTCGAGCTGAACAAAGAAAGATATCCGCATGTTTTATGGTTATTTAGACTTTGCCGAAAACCCATTGAGATAGATGTTGACTACAACTACCGTCGTTTTATAACTCAAATTACGTAACAGATGAACAGACGTAAAGTTTTTAATACGTGCAAATGTTTACAAAGGACTTTTAAATCAAAATTAGATGTTTTCAATGAACAGCAACAGGTTATCAAGAGAAATAACACGCGCGCCGATTATCAACACGGATAATGAGCAAACTGAGGTTGAAGACTAATATTGACTTTGTGGATTTCATTAACTATGACGTGTAATCATCTTGATTTGAACAATGACGGTTTGATTAACTTTGATATGATATGACTGTTTTTAAATAAGTATGGATAATAATTATGCCTGGTTTTTAATATTCTTGTTCAATTTAATCATTACATAGTATAAAACAAAGTCGCTTTCTCTGTCCTTATATCCCTATGTATGCTTAAATCTTTTAAACTACGCAACGGATTTTGATGCGGTTTTTAAATAGATAAAGTGATTCAAGAGGAAGGTTTTCGTACCAGCATTGCACCCGAGCGAAGCCGGAGCGGGTCGCTAGTTAATTTATAATTGAAAGGTAATTCAAGGAATAGAAACAGATTACGCCCAAGTCATACTCGCACTTGACGGCCTATTTTAGGCCACAATAAATTCCAGCTTGTTTTGGAGTTTCTAAGAAAGGCATTTAGCATTACTGTGAAATGGTACAATGTACCCACATTGTTGATATTGAGAATAGCTTGCATATTTCACAAAGTTTAAGAATTTCTTAAAGATCCTTTTACAAAAAGTCATTTATTTAGAGAAGACTTGGGCTAATGGAAAGCATATAAAGAATATAACACCGTTGTGATCCAACTCGGTGCTAATCTGTACGAAATGTTTTCGTTCGCAAAAGCTGCTAAACATAACCCCAAATCCCTTCCCGGAACGGTTCTAACTATCGAACCCATATCAGTAACAACAAATGAAAGGTCCATGTCCGCGGGCAATAATCAAGACTCGGCCCTAATAGAGCCGAGACTCGCCGTCCGGCGCCGGCGCTCCGAACTGTTTTATCTCACCACGAAGACCGTTAAGGGCGCAATTCTGTTCAACAAAAGGCACAGAGCGAGGTTACGGCATCGATCGAGATTGGGAGGTGATACATTCATAGGGAGGGTAACCACTAGTGAAACGTATCGAATGAAATTATAGGACTTGGAGGGTTATGTATCAAATCGTTTTAAGAACAATATCGCAATAAATGAGAAGGTTTGACTCTCAGTTTCCAATGAGGCGTTTTACTATTTATAATATTAATATTATAAATACTCCTATTTCGTCTATTATATCATAGGATGTGCAATGAAAACCTCATTTAATCGAGTGACGGTCAAAGCACAAATTAGCGCATGATTAAAGTTCGACTGAAACTTGATTAGAAAGGTTTTGGATATAAACTCAAAGCGCGTGGATTATACGTAGTTAGGTAAGGTCTGCTGCATTACCTACCCATGAACTATTGGCGCTCTTGCTGCGCTCGCGGCAAACATCGTCTCTCATCGGGCTAAATAAGTTACTTCCAACTCTAAGGTAACAATGTACCTTCGTATTCTGGTACTTCATTTTCACGTTGTTGGTTGTAGGAATGAAATGGAAGTTTTTCAAAGTAAATTTCCGAACTTGTTTCTGAAATTCGAAATGGTTCTATCCCATTCTGATCGCGGAAATAAAGCACGTACTCGTACAGTCACACGGGGGAAACAATAGGGTAGAATTTCACGACACGTTGGATTTCCGGCAATTGGCAGTTTTGGCTTACCTTTTATGAACTTCGTAGACCAACTTTGTCGAATATGAGCAGTTTCTAGTTCGCTTCCGCATGGCTATGCCTACCTCTGTTCAGCTCCGCAGTTAGAAAGTTACTCACGGCCATACAGCAAATTGTACTTTATAACGATTAGGTTCTCCATTTAAGGTGTTTATATTAGTAGAATCAGTAACATTGCTCTTAATTTCACATCACATAAATGCCGTTTACCGATGACACTATTTTTATGATCTTTGTTAACGATGGCTTACATTTTTCTTTAAAAACAAACCATCGTAAGTTTGTTTTTAAAGAAAAATGTAACTGCTTTCATAAAACAAAAGACAGCACAAGACGTCGATGCGTATCGTGGTTTATTTGATTTTGAAAAGTTTTTAACACAACATTTGCACTACCGATGGGCAAATGATTTCTAAACTCCTTGGACAAGAGCAGTAACAGCTATCGCCGGGGTCCTAAGATCATATCTCTCACGGTCCAGATCGTTCCGCAAACATAACAAAGTTTTTACTCCGCCCATAAACTTAGGTAAACGTTATCAAGTTATTCTCACGGAAAAAATGGAGGAAAGTTTCATTATAGAGATAAATACACTGTGATCCCTCCACTGGAGATGAGGACCTACCTTCTGCGTAGATGGATAGGCTGCGTATAGAAAGTTTTATTTACCGTTCCGCAAAATTTATAGCAAAAATCAAATAGACATAGACATATATCATTTAAATAGAAAATTATTAGTCGGTTACGTGTACGAACGTTTATTCGTCTGGCCGGTCAAGCTGGGTGCTTATAGGGTAGGCCAATGTCCAAGCAATTATTATTTTTTATTTGTTCGTTGTTTTATTCGAAGATAGCGCGTGTTAGTCCGCAGGCAGGTACTAGTATTTTTTTAAAATATATTGATTATTTGGTGTAGCCTTCGATCAGGTATTGTCTGAGGAAAAGGCGGCAAGTGACCTGATTGATGAGTGTAGCGAGCCAAGTTGTGCTAAAGCTTAGCTGTGCAGCAAGCAACTGCGTCATAACACGCAATTACCTACCAATAGATACTCAAAATACAATTTGACCACAAAATCAAAATCAAAATCAAAGTACTTTATTTCCTTTAGACCTTACAGGACTCTTGGACACGCACATCAGCTTCCAGTCTGAAATAAATGCAAGGGTAAAAGAAAACTTATGGATAGTAAAACTACCATCGCAAAAGGACAGGTTGTTTTACAACAAATCTAGTTATGTGGTCAAAGAATATAAAGCTGGGCTTACATTAGAGTCGCCCTGTGCTCTGTAATCTATCAGAGAGAGTTTAGCAGATAGCTAATAACAAAGTGAGGTGGCGAAGCTTCATTAAAGCTATATTCATATTTCACAGGTGTGTGTATCTAGCATCTGACTTTGAGATGTTCATGTTTTTTTTTATTCTATCCGATTGTGTCCGGCCCACCCCGGTACCGAAAAATGTTGCCGGTATAATGAATTTGAATTTGAATCCTAACGGAGGGAAAGTTATGGAAAGTGGGAAATTTTTCAATAATCAATTTTGATCTAAGTCCGAGAGGTAAGATATTTTTTTTATAAAATGTCCGCATATTTTTTCGACCCTGTCGCAAACATATTGGATAAAACATTAAAACAGCTATAGAACGAGATTTTACTGCAACTGCCTTGTAGGTAACTATCAGTGTAGAGACAGCCTAACCCTGTCGACATTCTCAAGAGATCCAGCTCATAAAGCATTCCTTTTACTGCCTCCGCTCTCAATGCACTAGGCACTGCCCCCGGCTTGTGCTGAATTATTTTCAACAGCTCTCCATGTTCTAAGCCCGAAAAAGATAAAATGCATGCTGATTTCCTTAAAATGTGCAAAAGAAACCTTATTTATCTTATTACTTTGTAGGATTCAGATGGAAAATTTTAATCTGCGTGTTAATTAAATAATTAGCAAGTTAGTTAAGTAAGTTAATGACACTTTGCTTTATGTTACAATAAAATAACTTTAACATTGAACGGCCCTAAGCTATTCGTGACAAGATGATGATTTGTCAGTTAACGTGATTTAAACTAGCGATTCTTGCTATCATTAAACTATGACAATTTCAGTTTATATTATAGGGCAATCAAATATCTGCGAAGGACTTTGGAAGACGAAAATGGGACAGATTTACTGTTTCAAAGCAATTGTAAAACAATATGTTTAAGTTCATTTCAGCTTCTCTATTCATCTAGTTTTTGATATGATAACTTAGGAAACAAAACTGACCCTAACTTTACAAACTTTTGTTATAAATATGTTCCAATAATAGACAGCCAAACAAATGTAGACCTTTTTAAATTTGGTAAACAAATGTTTTTGAGGTCTTATTA
Organism: Eupithecia pulchellata; assembly: GCA_963931895.1. NCBI lineage: Eukaryota > Metazoa > Arthropoda > Insecta > Lepidoptera > Geometridae > Eupithecia > Eupithecia pulchellata. The sequence continues at coordinate 394,336 of OZ007529.1, read as the reverse complement.
CAAATTTTATAATTAAATCAATCGCCTCTAATGTATTTAGTTTAAATCAATTTAGTCCAGTTATCGCGTTAAACAAGCAATCTAAACGCTCTGAGAATTAGATTGAAAGTTAAAGTAGTTGAATAGTCCCAAGGGGGCGGGGTGCCGCTATCTTCCGCAAGATAGCTTCCCGTGGGTGGTTACTCACAGGATAATCTGCTGGAGCGTTTGACGCCTTAATTAAAACTGAAACTTGGGTAGTGGCTGAGTTATAAAAATAGTTTGATCTGGTTTGGTTATAATTAGCAAGCGGTAAACTGAAGAATGCGCAGGACAAGGCATATCGTCTTGTTTTTAGCTGCCGGACCTTCCAATAGGCAGAATTTTAAATTTCGATAATGAATAATTTTTTTTTATTATGTGTTTTGGTTGTAACATAATTTTAAAAACTAGCTTTTGTTAGTAATATTCTCATATATAGCGGTTCAAGACAAGCCCTTCACTGACGGACATACCAACGAAGGGCTTAGACATTTGATCCCGTTGATACCTTTTCATTTGAGAGCCCTCGACATGTCAAACAGACAAGAAACAAGATCTGTCAAGTGAGGGCACACGCGTGCCGAGGGTTTCAAACTTTTGTCAAGTATGTATATAACTATTTTACCACTTAATCTTGGGTAAAATTTTGGACTTTTCAATATATTTATTAGATAGGTACTAGCTTTTACCCGCGACTTCATCTGCGTATTAGTTGACAATGGTTCGAATAGTATTTTTAATTGGTTTTAAACAAAAACATATTTATCTAAATCGGTTATTAATCTAAATCTAAATATCTAGTTTTGCTGTAAGATATTTTTAAATGATATAAAGCAATGGATGATCAGTCGAAAATCGTAAAAGTTTCATACAAACTTTCATCCCCTATTTTATTCCCTTGGGGTTAGAATTAATCAAAATCCATTCTTAGCGGATGCCAACGTACATCGATTACATCTACCTGCATGCCAAATTTCATAATAAATAATAGGTCTTTATGAAATTGCCGTTTTGTATGAAAAAATTTAAACGAATTTTTTTCATGTATTTTTTATTTGTATAAATCGTAGTAATCACCCATGCAATCAATGCATCTTTGCCAACGCAGTGGCAGTTTATTGATGGCCTTCTTAAAGAAATCAGCAGGACGGGAGGCAACAAATTCTTCAAAGGCATTTTGTACTGCCTCTCGGGTATTGATTTTTTTTCCCGCCAAGAAGTTATCCAAATTCTGGAAAAAGTAGTAGTCTGTAGGCGCAAGGTCTGGTGAATAGGGCGGATGACGGAGAGTTCCAATCCCAGTTCTTGCAACTTGGATACCGTCTGCTGCGCAGTATGAGGTCGCGCGTTGTCGTGCAGGAGCAGCGGAGAGGAGCGATTGACCAATGCTGGTTGGAGATGTGCCAGCTTCTCCATCATTGTGTTCAGTTCTTCACAGTACACATCTGGTAATGCTCATCCCGTTTGGTAAGAAGCTGTGATGAATCACACCGGCGCTAGACCACCAAACAGTGACCATCACTTTTATAGGGGTGAGTTTTCGTTTAGGGCATTGTTTAAGTGATGAACCAGGATCCAACCAACTTGCTGATGCAACCAGCTTGCGGTTATCAAACAGAATCCATTTTTCATCGCAGGTGTGTCTGTTGAGCAGTGCAAGGCACGTCTCGACGCGTACTTCGCGCTGGCGATCATTGAGTTCGTGGGGCCCCATTTGTCAGGCTTTTTTACCTTGCCAATTGGACGCAAATGGACCAATATTGTTTTGACGCTAACGTCGAAAGCTGCTGCTAATTCAGCCGTAGATTGTGTAGCATCAGCTTCCACAATCGCCTTTAATTCGTCATTGTCAGAACGGCAATTTCATAGGTAAAGACCTATTAATTTATTTGTAGGAATGTCGGTACAATAGGTCTTAATAATAAAATAATAGGTAGTTCCAATACTCCCAACACTCTTATCGTAGGCGTCTCCTGAAGATGTGTACGTAAAGCTGAACACAATGATGGAGATGCTCGCAGCTTTAGTCAATTGTTCGGCTCCGTTCCTCCCCCGCGACCTCATACTGCACGGCAGATGGTATCCAAGTTACAAGAGCTGGGGTTGGAAGTTCTCCCTCATCCACCGTACTCACCATGCCCCGACAGATACTAGTAGTGGCAAGGTGGTATGTTTATAAAATATTATATACCTTATTAATTTAAATAATTTTAAAATTACTTTGTAGCTTTACCTAGTTTTAGAAATTGTTTGCATGCCAATGTGATTTGGTGAAGTATGTGACACTACCTATTCTGATGTGACCTTGTATTATGACCATATTTCTTGCAATAAATGAATTGAATTGAATATTAAATAAGCATTAAATATAATAATGCCGTGTGGTGACGGCATAATAAAGAATTTCACCACCCCAACTCATCCCGTGGGTGTCGTAAGAGGCGACTAAGGGAAACACACCGGGGGGCGGGCAGCAGCGCCCTCTGCAGAACTACTCCACTAAACTGCGATCCCCAACCCGCATGCCCAGCGTGGGGATTATGGGCAATACCCCCAAATGACAAGAACCGCCACAAAATGGCCCCCAGTTCCCGGCCGCCCTCGCTATTCCTGGCCATGGTAGCGGCCACGGTAACGGCGGGGCAGGGGGTGCTAGGAATCACCGGGCTACATTAGGCTACCACACCCCACACACACTGACCCTGGCAACGTTTAACGGACGCACTCTGAGGCTTGATCACCATCTAGCGCAGTTGGAAGTGGAGTTAGAGAACATTAAATGGCATGTTCTAGGGTTATGTGAAGTCCGTAGAGAGGGGGAGGACACCGTAACCCTAGACTCGGGCCATCTTCTCTACTTTCGTGAGGGTGATAAAACATCCCAGGGTGGCGTAGGTTTCCTCGTCAATAAGGCCCTCTCTAACAACGTCGAAGAAATCTCCAGTGTGTCGACCAGGGTAGCGTACCTGATCCTTCGGCTGTCTAAGCGCTACAGCTTGAAGGTCATTCAGGTTTACGCACCGACCTCGACACACTCGGATGATGAAGTGGAGGATATGTACGAAGACATATCCAAAGCCTTACATCACACCACCAAGGCTCACTTCAACGTTGTTATGGGGGACTTTAACGGCAAGGTGGGAACCCAGACTGGCAACGAATCCCGAATAGGCCCGCATGGTTTTGGTGTTCGAAATCACAGGGGACAAATGCTCGTCAACTTCCTTGAGAAAGAGGGGCTGTTCTTAATGAACTCTTTCTTTAAGAAACAGCCCCAAAGGAAGTGGACATGGCGGAGTCCCGATTCTGTGACTAAAAATGAGATCGACTTCATCATGACGGATAGCAAGCATATATTCAGAGATGTCTCAGTGATCAACAGGTTCAATACCGGATCTGATCACCGACTCCTTCGAGGCTCTCTGAATATAAATTTGAAGCTTGAAAGAAACCGTCTGGTGAAGTCCACGCTCCGACCGAACCCAATCCAAATCATGGCGGGCACCGAGAAGTTTCAGCAGCTTCTCGGGGATAGATTCGCTGCCTTGGAACCCACTGATGACGCTGACGAGACCCTACACAATCTGGTAGAAACGCTGAGGGACGAGGGCATCAAGTTTTGCAAAAAGCAGCGTACTGGTAAGAAGTCCAAACTCTCGGATGAGACTCTTGGGCTGATGACAAAGAGACGGGAAACCACCCAAGCGACTTCGTCAGAGAGGTCAGACCTGAACAAGCGAATTGCGAAGATGGTACGACGCGACCTTCGGAGCTCTAATACACGCCTCATTGAAGAGGCGATAGAGCGAAACCGAGGGTCCAAAGTATTCACTCAGCAGCTTGGAAGGAGCCACCTGACGAAGCTTTCAACGCACGACGGAAGGACCGTTTTGTCGAAGCCGGAGATATCGGCCGAGATAGAGGACTTTTATGGCCGTTTATACGCTGCACATGCTCCCCGTTCCCAACGAGACGACCACGATTCTAGAGCCACCTTGATACGCCACTATACCGACGAACTGCCAGACATCAGTCAAGACGAGATCGTGTTAGCTCTGAGGCAGCTTAAAAATGGAAAAGCCCCCGGTGAGGACGGAATAACATCAGAGCTTTTGAAAGCTGGAGGATACCCTGTTATACAGGAGTTACAGAGCCTCTTCAACGCCGTCCTTCACAGTGGGAGAACTCCAAAGGCGTGGAGTGGGAGTTTGGTGGTGCTCTTTTTTAAGAAGGGAGATAAAACCCTTCTTAAAAATTATAGACCCATCTCGCTCCTAAGTCACGTCTATAAGCTTTTCTCACGAGTTATATCGAACCGTCTCGCCAGGAGACTCGACGAGTTTCAGCCACCGGAGCAGGCTGGGTTTCGCGGAGGATATGGTACCATAGACCACATTCACACAGTGAGGCAGATTATACAGAAGTCCGAAGAGTATAATCAGCCCCTGTGTCTGGCTTTTGTGGACTATGAGAAGGCCTTTGACTCCGTTGAAACCTGGGCTGTTCTACAATCCTTACAGCGATGCCAAGTAGACTATCGTTATATCGAGGTGCTGAGATGTCTCTACGAAGCCGCTACGATGAGTGTCCGAGTACAGGACCAGCAGACTAAACCGATCCAACTGCGCAGAGGAGTGAGGCAGGGGGATGTCATATCCCCGAAACTGTTCACGAGCGCGTTGGAAGATATGTTTAAGACGCTGGACTGGAAAGACAAGGGCATCAACATAAACGGCGACTACATCTCACACCTGCGATTCGCTGATGACATAGTCTTAATGGCGGAGTCGCTAGAGGAGCTGAACCGGATGCTGGACAGTCTAGCTTCAGCCTCCCGATGTATCGGTCTTGGCATGAATTTGGATAAAACCAAAGTCATGATCAATGCCCACATTGATCCAAGACCGGTGATCGTACATGGCCACCTTCTCGAAATTGTTTCTGAGTACACTTACCTCGGGCAGATTTTGCAGTTGGGTAAAAACAATTTCGAGAAGGAAGCCAAGAGGAGGATCCAGCTAGGCTGGGCAGCGTTCGGAAAACTACGTCGAGTCTTCTCGTCATCCATACCGCAATGTTTGAAAACGAAAGTTTTTAATCAGTGCGTCCTACCAGTCATGACCTACGGAGCTGAGACGTGGACACTCACGATAGGGTTGGTCCACCAGTTCAAAGTCGCTCAGCGCGCTATGGAAAGAGCTATGCTCGGAGTTTCTCTGAAGGATAGGATTCGTAACGAATACATCCGACAGAGAACTAAAGTCATCGACATAGCTCAGAGAATTAGCCAACTGAAGTGGCAGTGGGCCGGCCATATTTCGCGAAGAACCGATAACCGCTGGGGTAAACGTGTTCTTGAGTGGAGACCGCGACTCGGTAAACGTAGTGTAGGACGCCCTCCGACCAGGTGGGATGACGATCTGCGAAAGACTGCTGGCAGATGCTGGATGCGACAAGCCGAAGACAGGGCGCTATGGCGCTCATTAGGGGAGGCCTATGTCCAACAGTGGACTAACATAGGCTGATGATGATGATAATAATGCAATATAAATTAATATAACAATATTTATATATTAATATAACTACTATTACCGAGGATTGAATAAAGACAAAGCGGATAGAAGACGAGACAGGAACGATACCGATCTCGAAACCCTACCAATCAAAGCGATCGTAACACTAGACAAACCTTATATGGTGTAAAGTGTCGTAGAAATAAGAATAAAATAAGTTTTTGATTAATAAATAAATACAATAAAATACGACATGGGTGACGCGCAATGTCGTTTCGACAATTTACAAGGGAATTAGGAGTAGTCGAAAATATTTTGTAGACTAGACTAGACTAGTAGGTACTTAATTCTGACGCGCACTGTAAATATGAACATAATGACTGTGCACTATGTGACATTACGTACATAATGAACAAGATACTTGCTCGCAATACTCGACGCTATGGATATACTCGTACTCGTAACATATGTTCTGAAATCTCGGATATTTAAACTAATAAAGAAGTATGATAAACACGATTCCGAGACTTTTCTAAAACCCCGCAAGATCTGCAAGTAACCAGGTCAATAACCGACAGGCTGCCGGGAGTTTGTAAAATAATATGGTAAACTAAGAACCGTTGCACACAGAGGGTGATTGCGACCAGCATACTAAACAAAAAAAAAAAACAAATCATGGAAATTAGGAAACGAACCTACTCATAAACTTTAAAATATTGTATTCTATTTTTTGCATGCGCTATTATATTAACCATTGAATTTGCAAATTGACAATACCTACTTGTAATATATAATATATATATGTTAATATAAACAAAAATAGAATGTTAACTCTACGTTAATTAATCCTTGAATCCAGACGTGTCTAATATAGCGACGTCGACACATTCTGTCTAGTCGGTTTTCACAGAAAGTCTGATATTTAACTTTGTCCCAAGTCAGTTTCTGTGAAAATCTACCCTCAAAGGAGAAACTTCTTCCGTGTTATTTATGAGACAGTTGATTAAAAAAAAGAAAATCACAATACATAACAGAGTAAAACAATTACAGGTAGCATTTACACTTAGTATCTATTTTCTAAAATTTGTGTGCCTAGAATGCAGAATAGTAGGTACCTAATGCTAATTCGTTGACCGAAATAAACGCCAGCATTCCGATCACCAGCAGACTTAAAATTATCTTAGTTTACGCTTTGTAAGATCTTGAAGTTCACAAAAACTTTTCAAGCTTGATGCATTTTCCGTCCGTGCGTGAGTCTCTCAGGTCTCTCCCAGTGCATTCAGCCAGTCGTCTGCAGCGCCGCCGCGCCGTCGCCGCCTCGTTACACCGAGGGCCGCCCTCAAAGGAACGAGCGAATCTGCATATTCCTTCCTCCATTTCTCAAGTTCTTTTTTTTTCAGTTAACATCTCCTGCCTTAGTGGAATTAGTAGTCGAGATATCTTGAGAAATCCTGTACTGAAAAAAAAACTAGACTTCAGGATCGATAATAGAGTGCCCTCCAAAAAATGATTTTTCTGTTACATGTATGTGGGTAAAGCAGTGGAACATATTTATCTACCCATCATGGACAGATATGCCGCTCCCAGCGAAAATAATTGATTTCATGCGTGCATAGATAGTTATGGCATCAGGGTCTGTATTCAGGTCCACATAAGATCGGACATCACTTGTTTAATAAGAAACGCCCACGTTAGATTCTCACGAATCTAACGCTGACTTAGCGTCTAGACCGTTCTTATCGACGTCCTGTGATGCGAGAACTCCGGACTCAAAGCCCCAGTCGTATTTCAGTCGTCATTGTAAAATCATTAATTATTAAATTCAAAATCAATTTAATTTTTATTGTTTTTTTAAAAATACTTTCCACGCTTTCCCAAACAAGTCTGGCGCAGCCTAATGGATTTCCACGCATTTCCCGTGAATTCGCAATCGTAAAAACCGAAGCGACGTTCCGGAACCGTCTTTACGCGGACGTGGAAACCAAGAACCAAATAAATTCGACTCCCGGTGAACGCGTGTGATCGTGATTGTGACACTGATTCGGCTCCTGGAGGACATGGGATCGAGCAGCTTGTGAGTAAACCTTTTCACTTCCTGTGTTATATTCCTGTTGTAAGGGGGGTCCTACGGGAATCTCTAAGTAAAACCCTCACTACAAAAAATAACTACGTTTATTACGTTTTTAAAGGTTTAACAAAAAAATATTCTAATATCTAATCAAGACGGTTCCTAATTCAACGTGTAGGGAGTCGAGAGCATAAAGACCGCTAACGGTGCAATATGGACCTCTAACCATACACGTCGAGGAGTAGTCTGAGACCGATTCAGCTCGCGAGCAAGTTAGGACCAACCTAGGTTGATGCACTAGTTGCCCTCGAGTGTACCGAACGCAGACTGCCGGCTGCACTGCGCGAGGCCGTATTTATATGCGCTCAGGGGCTCGGCGGCGTGTGCGGCGGGGTTGGGGGGTGTTGCGCGGTGGCTGCTCGATGGTGTCCGATGTGTGCGTGCGCGCTGTTGTAGGATGCTCAACGGGTTGCGTGGTGTGCGTGTGCTCGGGGATATTGGGTAGTGTTACAGTCTCCCCCTCTGGACCTGAAGTCGTCCCGACGAAGAGTCCAGGTGCTGTCATCTGCTTCCTTGGTCTACCGCGTCTGCGCAAAGGTCTTTCAGGATTAGGTACAGTGGTGGCTGAGCCTCTATAAGGGCTCAGCGCTGAGGAGTGATATATACCCATAGGACGTCCAGGATCAGTTGGATTCGCCACCTCGTAGGAGCAGGGTCCATGTTGCCGCAGTATCGTGTAGGGGCCGTCGCGACGTGGTGCGAACTTAGCCGTCTGATGGAGGGCAGCATTGCTGGGGACATTGGATGCAACCAGGACTAGGTCACCTGGCTGGTAGGCAGGCGTGGGGCGTCGGCGCTCATCAGTCCATTTCTTTCTTGATTCTTCTTTGTCTTCTTGAATTTCTCGCGCTCGTTTCCATGTGTCTGCTAATAGAATGAGTTTAGGGGTTATTTCGGGAATGAAATTTTCAGAGAGGACGATTTGACGAAGATCGTGATTAACATCGTCGAACGTTCTTAATTCTCTTCCGAATGTCAAAAATGCTGGGGTGAAACTTGTGCTAAGGCAACGCGAAGTATTCATTGCATATCTTATGCTTGGAAGTTTCTCCGACCAGGTACGATGATTATCTTCTACTAGGATGGCAAGCTGAGTCTTCATGTCCCGGTTTTTTCTTTCTACAGGATTTGCTTCTGGATGGTACACAGGGGTGAATGAGTGCTGAACATCTAAACAGAAGGTCAACTTCTGCATTACGGCGCTAACAAATTGCGTTCCGTTATCGCTTATCAATCGTCGTGGAACTCCATAACGAAGAAAGATTTCATTAAGCAGTACCGTAGCGCATGCTTCTGCTGTAGCTTGTTCGAGGGCAAATAATTCAACCCAACGGGTGGCGACGTCTTCCACGATGAAGATCCAAACCTTATTGTCCGGAGTCGGTGGTAGAGGACCAAACAAATCAAAAGAAATGGTCTCAAAACGCTGGTTCATCGCAGTAGTCTGTAACAAACCCGCAGGTTTCATATTGCTAGGTTTGTACCTTTGGCACTTGATGCAGTTTTTTACATAGGCTTCTATGTCTTTTCTCATTCCCTTCCAGTAGTACCGAGACGATATTCGATACAGAGTTTTATCAACCCCATAGTGACCAGCTGTCGGATCATCATGGTAGCATTTTAAAACTGCTAATCTTTCGTGCTCAGGGATGACGAGTTGTGCGGTATCACCATCGTTCTCTTCAAGATAACGATGTAACATTCCACTATTCATAAAGTAACCCTTGTTTGACCAATAAATACCATTCTCATTTTGAACAGGGTTTTCTAATGTATCCATTATTTTCTGCAACACTTCGTCTTTTCGTTGCTCATGTCGAATTTCAGCACCAGTTCTTCGGGGCATATCCACTGAAACGATGCAAACACTGTAATTTTCTTGGCTATCTTGACAAGGCGGGCGGGAAAGTTGATCAGCGACTACATTCGTTTTGCCCTGTATATACTCAATCTTCAGATTGTACGGTTGTAATTGTAGAGCCCATCGTGCCAGACGTCCGGTAGGGGATTTGATCGACATTAACCATCGTAAAGCCTGATGATCCGTAGCGATCACTACCGAAGAACCTTCGATGTAGCCTCTAAATTTGGATACCGCCCAGATAACCGCTAACGCTTCACGTTCTGTTGTGGAGTAGTTTCTTTCTGCTTTAGTCAGAAGGCGGCTTGCGTACTCAATGGGGTGTTCTTCGTGACCCTCCCCCTGGACCAAAACAGCCCCTAAAGCGTAGTCGCTCGCATCTGTCTTCATGATGTAGGTTTTATCCACATCCGCTTGTCTTAACACAGGAGCGCTAGTTAAGCATCTTTTCAATTCCGAGAAAGCATTCCTTTGTTCATTTTCCCATTGCCATTTAGCATCTTTCTTGGTCAACCTTGTAAGCGGTTCAGCAATCTTGGCAAATCCTGGGACAAATCGACGATACCATGAACAGGTTTGTAAAAACGATAAAAGTTGTCGTGTATTATTTGGTGCTGGAATGTTTTCGATCGCCGCTATCTTTTTGGGGTCCGTGGATATTCCTTCCTTGGTGATGACGTGCCCCAGATAGGTAATCTCTTCTTGACAAAACCGGCACTTTTGTTTATTCACAACTACGTTGTTCTTCTTTAGCAGACGGAGCAGCCTATTCAGATCTTCCAGATGCTGTTCAAACGTTGGAGACAGGAGAATTATGTCGTCCAAATAAGCTAGTATATTCATTCCCTCCAGCTGAACCTTAAGTCTATCCACAAATCTCTGGAAGGTAGCTGGAGCGTTTCGCAGACCAAAAGGCATTCTTAGGAATTGGTATAGTCCAAATGGCGTAACAAAGGCGGTCTTCTCCTGATCTTCATCTCTTATTTTTATTTGCCAGTAACCCGCACGTAGATCCAAGGACGACATGTAAGGGGTTGGCTTGGCTTCATGAAGCAGGTCGTCGATCCGGGGAAGAGGGTAAGCATCTGCTATGGTAACAGCATTGAGTTGACGATAATCTATGCAAACTCTTATATTGCCATTCTTCTTAGGGACCAAAACGACGGGAGCAGCCCATGGGGATTTCGACGGTGCAATAATACCTTCGCGTAACATTGTCGCTATCTGTTCTCGCAAGACTTCTCGGCGCGGAGGAGACATCCGGTAGGGGGGTACTGAAATTGGTTTACTATTAACCAATTCAATAGCGTGTTCTACTAAATCCGCCGGTTTCCCATGATCAATGAAAACATCAGCGTTCTCCTCCAATATCTGATCCAACTTATTCAGTTTTACTTCCAGGTTCTTAACGTCATCTTCGGATTGGGACGTTGCTATCATGGCGATGTGGATATCGGGCTTGTCGTCGAAGAGCGATCTACTTCTTGGGGACAGAATGACTTCGTCATTATTGATGTGCATCACTGCGTCCCTATAAAGTGATCCGACGAACCTCGGTGAATATCCTGAGTAGGTAGTCTGGTGCGGAGGTGTGGAGAGAGACGATTCAAAGTCGATGCGAGGAGGGGGACCGTACGATCTTTCTATCTCTTCTACCTCGTATTCAGTCGTAGAAGGTGGAGTTGTCACCATTGGACTGATCATCGGCGCTAACGCCGTTATTCTTGCCAACTTGGTGATGACCGATTCTTCTGGTTGAGCTTGCACCGTGGACACGGTGGCGTCATCTTCCTCGTTGACCAGGTCATACTTGCTTCCTGGACTGTCCAGAAAGTGGAATAGTAGTTGCGGCAGATTTAGAATTATGTTAGCATCTTGTATGAAATCTACGCCTAGAAGAGTTCGGTTGTCCTGAGATTCAGGGAGCACGATGAAATTGGTGGGAATTACTCGTCCACACAACTCAACGGGTATCACCGCCCTCTGTATTTGTTGTTTCCGCCGTAGTCCATCTGCGAGGATGACATTCGCTCTCTCACTAGTGAACTGTACTCCTTTTTGTTTCATAACCTTGTATAAGGATGTAGATGCAACGCTCAACTTTGCTCCGGTGTCAATGTGTGCATGACCACTGACGCCGTTAGTCACAATCTGGACGGTAGGACGAAGTCGAGATACGGCAGACAGGCTCGCGTTGAGTGAGTAAAACTCCACGTCGACTGCGCCAACCTTTTTCTGGTTACATTTCTGGCATTTGCTTCGCACTACTCCTGGCTCTCCGCATCCATAACACGTGATTTTGTTGGATGGCTGCTTAGCTACCACTGGTGAAACGGTGGGCACACTAGGCTTAGTGGAACTGCTGGATCTTTCTTTCTCCTGTTTGATTTTTTTGCGACATTCCGTTTCAGAATGACCATACGCGCGGCAGCAGTTACATCTGATTCTTGCCCTGGGAGTATTTGCGTCATTGTCGATCAGCGTGTCTTCTATCTGTCTGGCCTTCTTAAGAAAATCCTCGAAACTTCTTACAGTGTCTCTGGGAACCTTGTCTCGTACAGCTGCGTGAAGTGATGTGTAAAGGATGTCGAGGCATTGGGATTCTGTCAGAGATGGCTTAGGCAACTCAGCCATCAGTGCTCGTTTCTTTGCTACAAATAGTTCCACACCCTTCGGAGATAGTTGTTTCTGCGCTATGAGTTCGTCGTATATCTTGTATGCTGGTCTTTTCGGCGCAAATGTTGTTCTCAGTATTTTTAAGGCCTCATCCCAAGTACTGATCTCATGTTTCACGCCTACCCACCATGTCGTCGCTTCTCCGGTTAACAAAAGCGTCAGCCCTTCAATGGCATCTTCGTCGGTGACTTTTTCTATTTTTTTATAAGTTATGATAGTTGACAGAAATGCTTCTACTTTTGTAGTGTCCCGAGACCCATCAAACCTTGCTGTACAAGAGGCAAAACTACCGTGCTTACTCTCTGAAGGAGGTATACTATTCCTACTTGCAAGGGCATCTATCAAATCCCGGAACTGATCAGTTGTAAAACTTACATTCGCCATATCTTTTCCTATGCGTTTGCTGCGTCTAGGAAATATCTTAAAGAGATCAATTTTTTGAAACTATCAAAACTAAATTAGAGAAAAGAAAAAAAAACTGAGGGTAGTTTGTAAAACAAAACGATTGATAAAATTTTCTTTTAGTCGAACGACGGACTATACTTAATAAAAAAAAATATGAGGGTAGTTTGTAAAGATCAATCTTTGATCAATTACAAATTTTAATAGAACGAGCAAAAATAAAGAAATAAAAAAAATTGAGGGTACTTCAAAATTTTAACGAAAAAAATAATAGCTAGATAGTAAAGTGGGCAATTTACGAGCTCCAAAGTGGGCGCCAATTGTAAGGGGGGTCCTACGGGAATCTCTAAGTAAAACCCTCACTACAAAAAAATAACTACGTTTATTACGTTTTTAAAGGTTTAACAAAAAAATATTCTAATATCTAATCAAGACGGTTCCTAATTCAACGTGTAGGGAGTCGAGAGCATAAAGACCGCTAACGGTGCAATATGGACCTCTAACCATACACGTCGAGGAGTAGTCTGAGACCGATTCAGCTCGCGAGCAAGTTAGGACCAACCTAGGTTGATGCACTAGTTGCCCTCGAGTGTACCGAACGCAGACTGCCGGCTGCACTGCGCGAGGCCGTATTTATATGCGCTCAGGGGCTCGGCGGCGTGTGCGGCGGGGTTGGGGGGTGTTGCGCGGTGGCTGCTCGATGGTGTCCGATGTGTGCGTGCGCGCTGTTGTAGGATGCTCAACGGGTTGCGTGGTGTGCGTGTGCTCGGGGATATTGGGTAGTGTTACACTGTGTCTTTTCCACCTTTTTCCTCGAACTTAAATCGTCGGGCTTATTAATTGCGTTTATCTGATTTTGTTTGCACTAAAATTGGCAAACTGGTTTGCACTAGAAATCGGCATTCCGTCATTCTCGCGATTAATTTGTGTAGTTTTAAGTACTTTATTTAGCTCTAAAATAGGCTTATTGGTTTGCACAAAAATTGGTGAACCAGTGTATTTTTAAGATATTACATTAATTTTAAATTTTAATTAGAAAAACTAAAAATCAGTGAATAAAATAATTGTGAAGTAGATTATTTTCAGACATAGAATAGTAATTAATAGATTAAATTAGTATAAGCAAAATGTTGACTGTCAAGGCAATACCGAAAGACACTTTGTCGCTTATTCCTAAATATGACGGAGAGGAAAATCACTTGAACCTTTTCCTTTCTAAATGCGATTATGTGGTTAAGGGTGCATCTATTTCGGGAAACTTGGAACAAGATCTGTACTTGTTTCATGCAGTATCGAGTAGACTTACTGGTAGAGCTGCGACTCTACTTAGCGACCACCCGAATATAAAGTCATACGATGTACTAAAGGAGCTACTTACGCAACATTTCGGTGATCCTCGATCAGAGGAGTGCATAGCTATTGAACTCGAACAGTTAAAAATCAAGCAAGGGGAAACATACATACAGTTTTGTCATAGAATTCAGAATGTGCGTAGCTCTCTGTTTGCGAAAGTCAATAGACTTACCGATGAAGGAATCAAAGCTGCGAAAATGATTGTGTATAATAATATGGCTCTAAATACGTTTTTGTTCAACTTACCAGAGGACATGATTCGTATTGTGAGGTTAAAAGCTTGCTCTAACTTGGAAAATGCTTTGAGCATTGTAACGGAAGAGGTAAATTTCAAATTTCAGTATGATGCAAAGACTAAGTTACTAAAACAAACTGCGACGCAGTTACCAAGTGCGCAAAATTCACAAAACGCACCAAAACCCATGCCTGCTCAGTCAAATCCGGCGGCGGCTCAAGGCCAGGGTTTTAAATTTGGCATTCCACAAAATAACTTCAGACCTGGAATTCCCCATAGCAATTTTAGATTCGGCATTCCTCAAAATCAAGGTGGATTCAGACCAAACTTTGTTCCACAAATGCGATTCGCATCGCCTCCTCAAGGCTTTCGTTTTGGTATACCTCAGAATTTACCGCAACGTAATTTCGGCACAGGCTTTCAGGCTGTTCCGCAACGTGCACCATTTCAATATGGAGCTTACAAATTCGGTATGCCACAAAACCAACCTCAAAACCAAAATAAATTTGGTGCGCCCCAACAACAGGTTCAGGCACCTAGGCTTCAAGATACCGATGTATCAATGCGCACTGCCCCGATTAGACAAAACATGATTGCAAATGATCTGTATTTCATGGATGGCACTGGATTTGATAGTGATTATGGTTATGACACGAGTATGAATGATATGTATGACTATGTAGAGTATCCAGTAGGTGATTGCAACTACATTGAGCTCGATGGAAATAACTCCAACTCCTTTAATCCGGAAATCACAAACACGGATAAAGTAAATATGGAACAGAAACCTGAAAATTTTCAGGAAAAGGCCTCGAACGATACGGTGAAATGATAAATCTAAACTATTGTAACAGTATATTAAAATTGCCTCACATTGACATCCCTGAAATAGGCGCAAAGTTTTTGATTGACACCGGAAGTAGTAGGTCTTTTATAAGCCCTGCAAAGGCGCATAAATTCTTCAACGAATTCAGATACTACGAGCCGTTCACAGTGGTAAGTACTCATGCTCAAAGCATGCATAATGAGATCATATACATACCACTACTTAAGACCTTTAGAAGTACACTTCCTCATAAATTCTACGTTTATGATGTTGATGGACGATATGATGGCTTGATAGGATCCGACCTCCTGAAAAAGTTAGGAGCTAACATCGATATGTACAACCAAATGTTAGTAACACACAATGCGGCTATTCCAATCGTCTATAATCCACCGTATGAGATTGATGTACCGCCACGATCTGAGACTAGAGTTAAAATCCCCACGACGCTGAAAACAGGTGATGCTATTATTGAATTTCTGCAGTTTCAGGAAGGCGTCCGCATGCCTACCGCTTTAGTTAAGTGTGAGAACTATTTTGCTGAAACGGTCATTCAAAATGTAACAGATAAAACCAATCAAAATGTAACAGATAAAAATATAAATTTCAGTTAAA
Organism: Eupithecia pulchellata; assembly: GCA_963931895.1. NCBI lineage: Eukaryota > Metazoa > Arthropoda > Insecta > Lepidoptera > Geometridae > Eupithecia > Eupithecia pulchellata. The sequence goes on along the minus strand of OZ007529.1, from coordinate 378,706 downwards.
GAAACCATTTGAAGTCACTGTATTCGAAAATGAGGAATGTGAGGTAAATTTTACGAAAAATGAATGCATGATTGACGACATTTTGAAAGAAAACTTAGGGAAGTTACGGTTAGATCACATGAATAAGGAAGAGCGCGAAAACATATATAAATTATGCAACGAATACCGTGACATATTTTATAGCGACAAGATTCCTTTGTCCTTCACGAATCAAGTGAAACATAACACCAGGACAACCAACGAAGACCCGATTTACATTCGACCATATCGACACCCACCTATTCTTAATCAAGAAATTAATAAACAGGTAGAAAAACTATTGGCAGATAACGTAATTACAGACTCACACTCTCCATGGAGCGCTCCAGTTCATCTGGTTCCAAAAAAGCTAGACGCATCTGGGGAAAGAAAATATAGAATGGTGATCGATTATCGTCGCCTAAATGAGATCACAGTCGATGATAAGTATCCGCTACCCAACATCACTGATCTTCTTGATAAGATTGGCAAAGCTCAATACTTTAGCACTTTAGACCTTGCTAGTGGGTATCATCAAATAGAAGTTAATGAGGCGGATAGACCAAAGACTGCTTTTTCAACCCAGACGGGTCATTATGAATTTAAAAGGCTACCGTTTGGCTTGAAAACAGCTCCAGCGACGTTTCAACGTGCGATGGATAATATACTGCGAGGTCTTCAGGGTATCCACTGCTTAGTATATCTTGACGATATCATAGTATATTCCTCAAGCCTGCAAGAACATGTAGACAAACTTCGAAAAATATTCGAAAAGCTTAGGGAAACGAATTTGAAAGTAACCCTTGATAAATGCGAATTTCTCAGAAAAGAAGTCCTTTATTTAGGTCACACCATCACTAAGGACGGCCTTTTACCTAACGACGATAAAATCAAAGCAGTCATGAATTTTCCTTTACCAAAAACAACAACAGAAATTAAAAGTTTCCTTGGTCTAGTAGGATACTACCGTAAATTCATAAAAGATTTTGCTAAATTGACACAACCACTTACCTATTGTTTAAAAAAAAGGAATAAAATTGATTACACTAAAAGAGAATACATCGACGCATTTGAAAAGTGTAAAGAGCTTTTAACAAACGCGCCGCTCTTGCAATTTCCTGACTTTTCCAAGCCATTTGTCCTCACGACGGATGCTTCCAACTTTGCAATAGGCGCTGTCTTATCGCAAGGACCTAAAGGGAATGGTAAGCCGATAGCTTGCGCGAGTAGGACTTTGAATGACGCCGAAACGAGATACAGTACCATCGAAAAAGAACTTCTTGCAATAGTATGGGCTGTGAAACATTTTCGTCCCTATTTATATGGACGTAAATTCATGATTTATACAGATCACAGACCTTTAACATGGCTTAAATCTTTAAAAGAACCCAATAGTAAATTAACACGATGGAAATTAAGGTTATCGGAATTTGATTATGATATTCAACATAAGGAAGGCAGACTAAATTCAAACGCAGATGCCTTATCTCGAATTAGATTAAACGTGCTAGGAGAGAATGATGATGTTTCAATGAAGGTAAATTTTGACAGTAAGGAGCAAAAACTCCAGCAACACATAAACGATTTAACCAAAGAAATTGCTCGGTTAGGTAAAGATGAAAAGCACAATTCTCGAGTTTCTACCCCTCGTGAAAGAACACCGTCTCCGATAACAATATCATCTGGATCGGAAAAAAGCAATAAGTCAGTAGCGGGTGGTAGGCGATCTCCGTATTCGGTTCCATCTTTGGGTAGTAGCACTGCCACTGCCTCTGAAGGTCAGCCGGAAAGCATAGGCACGGTACATTCGGCGCGTGACTTAGATACTGATGGTATTCTTATCCTCCAAGAGGCCATTGACACGAAACCAAACCAGATTCTGGTTCATTCTTGGAACAGAAATGAATTGTCGGTAAAAGACATATCTAGGTCAAAACAAAAGGTGTTGGAAGTACACTTACCAACAAATAACTCGGATTTGGTAAAAAGATTTCTGAAAGGCTATATTCGACCCAAAATAAAATATTTCTTTTATTTTGAAGACTCATTACACCGCAAACAATTTTCAGAAGTCACCCTGTCACTTTTTCAAAAGGGCACGGTTAAATTCTATGAGTGTACTAAGAGAGTAGTTTATGTAGATAGCGAAGAAGAACAACGAAACATTGTGCTCAAATATCACGAAGGTAAGAACAGTCACAGGGGAATAAAAGAAACGTTAGTACATCTAAGACGTACCTTTTACTGGAATAACATGGATCAAACAGTAGCCAGTATTATCAACGCATGCGAACTTTGTAAAAAAATTAAATACGATCGAAAACCTTTAAAACCGGAATTACAACTATCACAAACTCAAATTAAACCTTTTCAGGAATTATTTATAGATACATTCTCAATCGACGGAAAACATTACCTGACAATAGTAGATGCCTTCAGCAAACTTGGTCAAGCGTTTGAAATCAGCACTAAATCCACCCCTGAAGCGATAAGAGCACTCATAAAATACTTCTCTTTATACGGAACACCTTGTAGAATAAGCTCGGATCCAGGGACCGAGTTTAATAATACATTGATGAAAGAAATGATGTCATTTTATAAAATCGACCTGCACATCGGTACTCCACATAACCCCAACTCTATGGGGATAGTCGAGAGATTCCATTCAACCCTTATAGAGATTTACCGTATAGCAAAGTACGAACAAAAAATCACTGATGCTGCATCTATTATGGCTTACGCTATAATGTCATATAATCATTCTATCCACTCTACCACCGGTCTTACACCTTTCGAAGTAGTTTTTGGCCACACAGAAAGTAATAGCGCATTTCATGTAGTTTTTAATAAACAGTTTACGCAACAATTGGTTAAAGAACACGCAAAACGAACAAAATTTTTGTACGAATATCTTACAGAGAAAATAATCGATAAAAAATCAGCGGCCATCGAAAAACGTGGTGGAGAAAAGGATTTTGACATAGATGTAGGCGATACGGTATTTATCAAAGGAGTGAATACTAGGCGTAGTAAAGATAAACCTCGATATCAGAAAGCTCAAGTCATCGGAGCCATTCAACGAAATATTGTACCAGTAACTACTCATAATAGGAATACAAAAGTTCCAATTAAAGATATAAGACGTCCTCCACAGGTTGGTCCTTCTGGCAGTCCTAGTGATCCACAGCCAGGCCCTTCAACTGCAGCTGATTGACAAGAACCCAGGGCTGTTACCTGTAAAGGAAGGTCAAGCTGTTGTTAGCCACGATACATGGACTGTAATCAAAATCTTAGACTTACAACACATCCATGATCAATTGGAATTAAATATCGATAGTTACGTAAGACTTAAGAGATAAGTTCAAAACTGCTATGATATCAAAATTTTCGATTATGATTTTAATGAAGTAGAATTGGAAACTGATTTTAACATGAATATAACTTTAGAAAAGTATGAGCAATTGATTCCATCGGTAAGATCTAAGCGCGGTCTCATAAATCCTCTTGGTACTTTTATCAAGACAATTACAGGTAATCTGGATAATGACGACGCTGTGTTGTATGAAAAGCTAATTCATGAAGTAAAATCTAAGCAAGATGCCGTTGATAAGAAAATGACAATAGTCGCTGAAATGATGGGTAAACTTTCTGAAATAGCCAACTCTACCAAAAGCAATTTCATTCAAATTGAGACTAGTATTCAAGATCTAAATCGTGGTTTAAATAATTCTAAATTAACCCAAACTGCTAACAAAATTATACACATTTATAACGTCTTTTTACATAACTTCCAGACTCTCTACATGCGATTGAATGAGATTGAAACGGCTATAACTTTTGCTAGAAATAAATTGTTACATCCATCTATTTTAGATACTAATGAACTGATTGTATTGTTAAAAGAAATCGAAAAAACTAGTAAATTAGTTTATCATGTAAATCAAGAAAACATTGTAAAATTAGAACAGTGTATAGAAATGAAAGCGTATATAAAACAAAATCAGATAAAGTTAATAATGCAAATACCATTAATAAGAAATGAAGTTTTTAACTATTTTAAATTGACACCTTTACCCATTGACGATAGAGTTACCCACCTGTCCAGTCCTTATACTCCCTAAATATCCTTACATCCTAATGAAAGGGTTGAAAGCGAAGCCGCTCTCCCAGTCATGCCGAGAAATCGATGAAGCTCGTTTCCTGTGCTTTGAGAGCAATGATCCGTCACTTATGGAAGACTTATGCATCACGGAGCTCATGACATTTTCTACCAACATCTCTAGCTGTCACCCGGTTCCTGTTATCATTAATGAAATCAAGGCTTTTCTCATACAGCCTAATCGATGGATAATTTACACCAAAACTGAAACGTCACTCACCAAATATTGCGAGAACGAGATTATCCAGGAAAATATCTGTGGAACTTATCTCATAACTTTAGACGATGATTGTCAAGTTAAATTTAGTAATTTGAAACTAAAAAGACACCTCACTCATGGAAAAGACATAATCTTTACAAAGATTCCTATTGTTAACTTACCTAAAATATTGACCCGTTCATCGGATATCGAGAGAAAACCCGTCAATCTCAATGGAATTGATCTTGCTGACATCCGGTTCTTGAATTACTTATTGCAGAAAAGTGGAAGTGAAAATTATGGGTTCGTGGCTTAGGCCCCCAGTGGTCGACGCACCTGTGGTTGACGCCCCCGATTCTATTAATTGTATTATTATTATTATTTGCACTTTTGCACTTAGTACAGTAAATGCCAAAAGTGTATCTTACATACCGTTTTAGAGATTTTTTTTTAGATAGTTTTAAGTAATTGTACTTTACCAATAAAATACTTCTGTCTTTAATCCTACTAATGTTATAACTGCAAAAGTTTGAAAGTAGGGATAGATGTAGAGATGAAAGATGAGATGAATGTTTGTTACTCTTTCACGTAAAAACTACTGAATGGATTTTTGCGATTGGTCTGTTGCGTGACGTTGGTAAACGGCCTGACGGTTACTTGTCCTTTAGACATTTAGATATTTTATTTATTGAAGATTAACAACGTACTGGCCTCTAAAACAGAATTTGAACAGAAGGCTACGTTCCAAACATCCTGACATGCGGCGCACGCAGCAATCAAATTTTCGTTGACAGATTTAGCAGAAGAATATGGTTTTGGTTTTCCGTGTAAAATATTTTTTTAATGTAATCTTTTCATTGATAAATCCAAACATTATGTTCACGGTTTTGAACTGAACACTTTCGAACTTGAAAACTGATATTAAAGTTTAGTGTGCCATCTCACAATGTCGAGCGAAGGTACTTCGCAAGGGCTGGTGCGAAGTAATTATGAAATGGTAAAAAATAGACTAGGGGGAAAAACATTGCTACATGCTGGATTTGCGTATAATTTTCATAGAAATAATAAACACGATAGTGTGTGGACATGTGTAAATAAAAGACATGGCCGATGTGGTGGTTTAGTGAAGTTAACTAATGAAAGCGATAATGTTCAGATGCAAAAAGGGCATAAGCCTGAGTGTAAGCCGGATTTATTAAAAAACGAGATAAAAGTTGTTATGAACGATTTAAAACAAGAAGTTACAACAAATTTTAGTCCTATACAGAAAATGTTTGAAGTGAAAACTGCAAGATTACAGAATAAAGGGCACAGTGAGAAAATTCCAATCTACAACAATGTTAAAAAAGCAATCTACAGAAGTCGTAATACATCCCTGAATGTAAAAAAAACAAGATTTACGGATCCAGCTGAAGTTGTTATACCTGAGATTTTTAGAAAACACATGTTAGTCGATTATAATGAGGATGGTAACAGGATCATCATCTTTGTATCAGAAAAAGCTTTGGAAGATATTAAAAATGTACACCACTTCTTTTGTGACGGTACATTTGATTGCTGCCCCTGTCCATTCAAACAGATTTATACGATACATGGAGATATAGGAGACAATACAGATGACACCAATATTGTGCCAATATTTTACGCGCTACTGGTCACTAAAGAAAGAAAGACATATGAGATAATGTTCAGAAAAATTAAAGAAGCTTTGATAGAATTCAAGCCCTTAAAATTCACTCTGGATTTCGAAATATCAGCAATGGTCGCAATAACTAACGAATTTCCCAATGCTGAAATTCATGGATGTTTTGTACATTTTCAAAATGCCATATACAGGCGGGCAAAGTCTCTTCGTTTATTAGATCATGAAGAGACCACGCAGTACGTTAAACTGTGCATCTGCTTAGCCTATCTTCCTGAAGAAGACATTGAAGACGGATGGCTTTCCATAATGGAAAACAGGTAATATAAGTATTTACGCTTCAAAACTTGTACATTCCTGGTATTTTTACATTTGCAGACCAATTTGATCCAAGACTTTCATTTCAGTATTCCAGACGAACAAATAACAAAGTTCAATGATTATTTTGTTGAGCAGTGGCTTGAACCCACGGAAAAAATTGCTAAGTGGTGTTGTTATAAAGAAAAACATAGGACTACAAATTTAGTAGAGGCTTGGAATCATCGACTTACGCGCCACCTGGGGAAGAACCCATCTTTATTATCATTTTTGGAAATGATAACGATTGATATTTCTACCTACGGCACGGCACAAGCAAGGCAATATATTTATTTTAAAATCGCAATTATATTTATTGGTAAAATAATGCAACTATTATAGATAATATCTTATTTCAGACTGAAAGCTAAAAACATTCCTGTTAGCAGGCGAAAAAACGCGTCAAGAAAGAATGCAAAAATGATTGCCAATTTGACTGAGCAGTATAAAAATAAAAAAATTACTACGATCATGTTTTTAGAACAAATCTGCCCATATGTGGAAATCCGAGCAAAAAAGTAATAGCTACCCAACTAGCAAGGGAATCCTATAATAGAATACAATAGGTGAAATTAGACTTATAAAGCTTAAATTAGACTTATAAAGCTTTTAATGGCTTTTCTCAAGTATACTTTGCTTATAATAGCAAGCATTCTTACTCTCCAGAGCAAATTTACTAATAAAACTGCCTTGTAGTTTACTACTATACTATATTATAGGATAATTACAAGACATATAATCTCATAAGTGTATTGACAAAGTCTTAATAGTCCTGCGAAAATTATAGTCTTATAAAAGCTTTGTGTAAGATTTCCAAGACTTATAAAATACTTAGCTGAGATCATTATAGGTATGAGGCGATGTAGTCTTATTAAAGACGCTTATAAGATTTTTTTGAGAGTAAATAATCTTTTAAAGAAAAAAAAAACAGTTTAACAAGTCGTTCGATTTGAGATACTTACTGTAAATTATTATTTATCATAGATTAGAAGCGTTTTAAACAAAATGGAGGTTACTGAAGAACTGTACATAAAAGACAGGCAGAATCGGTAACGCAAAAGCGATCGTCTCAAGCAAGTTCTGAAAAAGCAGAAACCAGTAATTTATTAGAATGTTCCGTACATTCCGAATGTGGTATCCTTATTACCCTAATTGCATACCTACGTTGTGAAATAAAACAGATCATTATCCTGTACTGTATTTTTTGTACAAGAATCTCTCTCTTTAATCATACTTACATAACTATAAGTTGCACATACACATATTTACGTCAAAAATGTGTAGCTATTGCAGGTTTTCAAATATTAATCGAGGAACTCTAATTTGATTCAACATGGTGGTTAGGTAATCTTAACTAAGAGTAAATCAAGCGTAGTTTTACCTATTACAGTCTTATAAATGTCTTGATAAAGAGCTATTTTTGAAACATGGCGAATGATCAAAAAACAATTATGAAGTGCTTGATAATATTTTTTCACTAACAGGCTTGACATTCAATTTATGTAAGCGCGTAAGAAAATTAGCGCAAACACTGTACACTTATACATTAAAAATAGATTTGCCATACAAAATTGCATTCGTACTTAATTCTAGATAAGCATTTTTCATTCAAATATTATCAAAGAAAATAATGATAAAATAAATTAGTGTTTATTAAACACTGCAAATACATATTAACAAAACGAACTAGAAGTAGATAACAAAAGGAATACTGCTACCAGTAGTAATCTTCTCTAAGGCAATTATAGGGAGTTCAAGTCCCTCCAAATACTAGCGCAAGGCAATAATTAGACTTAGCATGCTGTAAGCTCATAACAAGAACTTGTGCTCCAATAAATGCGCCCAAATCCAGCTTTGTAGTTTACTACTAGAATGTTATAGGAGTGTTGAAATGTAGTCTTGAAGACTGTTATAGGATCTATTTTGCTACTTGGGTAATTATTAACGAAGTAAATAAGATGATTTTGGTTGTTTTCTGTTGTTAGTAGACAATTTTAGTTCATGTGTCTTTATTTATATTTTTCATAGTAGATTATTTTTAATAATTATTATTAAAAAGTTTAAAATTACAAGTTTGTTTGTTTAGATGTTTGTCCGTCTAAAACTACTGAACGGATTTTGATGAAATTTGGTATACAGACAGGGTATGAGCTGACTTGGGTTGAATGCTCCCTTGGGAATATTCCACGCGGGCAAAACCGCGGGTACAAGCTAGTACAAAATAAAAACATTTCTAATAAAAATAGTTATGGTTATGATATAATATATTAAAAGCTTATGCCTTTTATGCCTGCAAGTACATTTGATAAAAAAAATATTCGGATTAAAATAAACTGACCGGGGGCGTCGACCACAGGTGCGTCCACCACTGGGGGCCTAAGCCACGAACCCAAAATTATAGTGATAGTGAAATTAATCATAGTGCTCTAGATTATAAAAGTGTTAGTATAGGAAACTTAACGTTATGCGTTCTTTTAACTGTTTGTCTTTTATTGTTAGCATTTAAACATAGAGTTAAGAAATTATTTTGTAAAAGGGGGAAAATTCGAGATAATCCCGAGGATAATCTCGAACTACAGGAGGGAGGAGTTATGGCATCAGGGTCTGTATTCAGGTCCACATAAGATCGGACATCACTTGTTTAATAAGAAACGCCCACGTTAGATTCTCACGAATCTAACGCTGACTTAGCGTCTAGACCGTTCTTATCGACGTCCTGTGATGCGAGAACTCCGGACTCAAAGCCCCAGTCGTATTTCAGTCGTCATTGTAAAATCATTAATTATTAAATTCAAAATCAATTTAATTTTTATTGTTTTTTTAAAAATACTTTCCACGCTTTCCCAAACAAGTCTAGATATCAAATACATAATATTATTGTTTTTGCACGGGGCTTCGCACGCATTGTTTCTTTGGAAAAACGTAACTAATTTATGGCAAACGTTGTATTCTGAGTATAGAACTATCTGTGTTTACTAGTTAAAGGTAAAATGTTTTATTCTGGGTCTAGAACGACATAATCTGAAAAATATCTATGTAATATATTGTATTATGTATATCAGTCTTCTATTACCCATATAACACGTTAGTGTTGTGGCTATGATGCTGTGTGAATTGTCCAGCATTATTATTATTATTAATCAATAAATGAGTTACAGTGGTAACCATCCTTTTTAAATTTCTTTAATCCCGAGATAAATGATACTTTAAAATTGTTCAAATGTGTTCTCGATTCGAGATATTTAACAGGAGTTCAGGAGCTTTTATGGTAAACAGGCCATCTAATCAAATATGTACGTACACCTGTACGTAGGTAGGTATGTAGTACGAGGCACCGCACCGGATCAGAACGAACTTCCTAACTTACTATTAGAATACTTTAGCTGTGACGCGAGAATTGTTTCGCATAAGATACGTTCTTGCATAGTTATCTGGACTTTGGGTAGCAAGAGGCTATATAGATACTCTATACTATAGAGTATGTTCAGTGCACGTTCCGAAGATGTAACCTACGCGTAGGTACCCGTACCTACCATAAATACTAGTAGCTACGCGTAGGTTTCATCTGTCTGGCGATCAGACGCGACCCGGCGGCCGGCGTTTACGGCGACGTTGTAAGTCACACCATGATTGCCATTATAGTGTTCTAATAGAGTGCTATTAGAACACAACGGTAGGTATGATGGAAAATAAACGCGATAAATGAAATAGTAGTTCAATTATTACATATCATATAAAAATCTACTAAATCTTACGCATATCTTTTTAGTGTACGATTTTTGATCTTCTCTGTTTATTTACTTATTTACTAATAACTTCACTGATCGTTTCATCTACACCCAGTATTGGTAAACCTATAAGTAAACCAGTGATGATAATATTTAGGTGCCTTTTCCTAACCCCCTGTAAAGAAAATCGTATCACGTGTTGTAAAAAGGCCCTTGTGTTGTAATAAGACCCGAGACGCACTTAGGCCCGACAAGGCGAGTGCCTTAAACCACCTTCACTAATTGTTACTAATAGCTTAGAACAGTGGAACGCCGCGTGTGTACGCATTAGCGAGACTCAACAACATTTTGTTTTATTAGGTACTCCATTTAGACATAATATTTTGGCATTTGTGACCCACGGACCTTTTCAATGAACGAAATTACTTGGGTTCTTGCTAAACATACCCAACTAAACGAACCCATAATGTGAATTATCTTTCCAGTTTCTAGCTGATTGCACCTATGTCTGGACAGTTAAATGTCTGGACAGGTAATATAACTTATTATATTTTATATTACAACCTCCTTATCATGCATGATGACTTTTATATAGTCCGAACAATGGTGATTTTTGACATAAATCGAGCTGTTCAAAAAAACCACCACAGGATTGTTTTATTTATTTACATTTGTCCATGATCTACCATACTAACCTCACATTTCGCGTGAACAATATGTGGTGACACAGTTTACTCGTATAGAAAGGTAGTCGTAACTTTGCGTTTTGCAACTAAGCTAATTCATTCGCTAACTAAGCAGAGTCCAACTACTCACTCATCAACCCTTCGCCGCGAACACACATATCCTTAACTAGGATTATAGAATATCATATTTGCAAATTATGTACTCGTGTCTCTATATTGAATAGACTCAGTTAAAGTGAAAAAACATCTTTTATTCCAATCCAACCCACAATAGGTAATCTATAGACTAAAGAATATTAAACTTAAAAAATATTCCAACGTTATTATTATAGTTGTGTTACCCTACCTTCAGTGCACTGTGTCCCGACCTCAGAGCAGTTGTCCGTCCCCGCCGTCCTCTGAGACGCCCCGTTCCATCCGGATGGTAATGCGTGAGTCCGGCCCTCGCGACACGTTAAATCCTAGCGGCGACGGTTGCTGCGAGAGTGCTGCTGAAGAAATTACACGCGACTAGAAACAACATTTTACAGATAAAGATTTTATATTAGGCTTGACGATGATAGACATCCATTGTAGTTCAGAACCAAAAGAGCAATAGAAGGTATAAAGACAATATGGGGTCTATCGTATTACATTTGTTAAAATCTAATTAAATCTAACCAATAAAATTAGAAATATCGTATTCATTGTGTGCGGTGCCTGGAAATGTTCATTTGAGTTCGCTGTGATGAGTTGTCATTGGAGCACGGCATCGGCAGGCACCGCCATAAATCCTAATGTGTACACTGGGACGCATAACCTCCATACCGGAGTCGGCACTTCCATCGAAACGGCGCTTGTTGCGAACTTTTACTAGGAGCTACTTGGATTTCTCGCTTTTATGACTAAGTTATAATTTACTTACTTTTGGCCGTTGAGGGCTATCTGCTAAATGTTTTATTTTGTTACCTGAGAGAGACAGATCTGGGGAAACGTGGCTGCCTTCGTTCTGTGTTAATGTAAGCGTGAAATGTCTCCTAAGTAAGAGATTATACAGTGGATTTCCTGAAATCCGAATTGGAGACTTAAATGAAATGAAGTGGCCGGCGGAGGGTCCGTTTGCAGGCGGGTTGTTAGCGGAGGGTCTGTTTGCAGGCGGGTTGTTGGCGGAGGGTCTGTTTGCAGGCGGGTTGTTGGCGGAGGGTCTGTGTAACTTACTACTCTACTGACGAATCAAGCTGAGGCGACCTCTGTGTGTTTTAACATTTTGAACTCGACGGATGCAAAGTGGATTAGTGATTTTCATGTAAAACTTAGTCAGTGACCGATGGACGGTCGATATAAATGATCGACGATATAAAATTATACTCTCTCAATAATGTAAAGATGTGACTTTGGTAAAGTAAATGTCGAACTGTATTTATTTCTATTTTTATAAACATTTTTAATTGTTGCTAGTATAATATTACAGAATAGATCTATGTCGATGATGTCGATCTACGTATAGTAAAGGTGTCCCCTTTACTGTACTAGTGGGTGCAAAGTGCAACATTGAGACTTTTCATTTGCTCGATCCGCCTGCAGGGTACACGTGCATGGAATGCAATAAAATGTTCTGATACGTTTGTATTCAGCTAATTTAAACGAACCTGCCGTCCTTCTTGTATACAGTTATTTTTACTAACGAGCCGTATGTGTAGCAGACAGAGGAACACTACTCAAAGCACGAAGTCTGAATGTTTTCAAAAGTCTCCATTTTGTTTTCTGGCAACAGAATACTCCGGCAAATCTATACAGGTACATTCAGCATCACTATTCTTAGCATAGCGTCGACGTCGGGTCAAATGTTTAGTAATGTCCACATTTTGTTTCGTATAATTCCTCCATTCAGCAAGTCTGTAGTGTACCACCTGCCTCGGTGTTTCGCCGGTATCTAGGCGTCTGTGGTGTTCTGTAAATAATATCAACATATTATAATGTAGCCTTCACAATCCATTCCCCGACCTCTCCAGTTCACTGGAAATTTTATTCAAATAGGTACCTCGACACTTTTAGATAATCCTGTAATCCAATAATCTTAAAACGGGTTCGGAAAAGTAATTAATTTGTAATAGGTATTCCAAGGAATCCGGTTTTTGATTGAAGGTTATTGGCGGTGAGTGTTGTCAGTTCTTCAGGATATTGAATTCATTACCGGGGCCCGGTGGATTGTCTTTGAGGGAATCTTAAATTTTAGAAAGGTTTTACAACTAAATAGATGAAAGTTGATTGTGTTCTTATTTTAAATTTGCACCTTTTCGAGTTTTTCAGAGCGTTATACTTTGCAAAACAGGCTACATGTGTGGGAGCGGGAGCATGTACATATGTTACATTAGTTGCACAGGTAGTGGGATTTCATGATCAATGATTATTAATTCTGTGATGATGGTGGTGCAGGAAACTGTTAAAATATATTCAAAACCTAAATACTCAAATATGAATGTTGTTATCATGAGATCCGGTTATAAATAACTTTATACTATATAATAAATACTTCTAGTTAAGTAAAGAGTTTAAGCTTTTCCTTAATGATCTGAACCCACTTTCAAACAATACACAACGCGAAACAAATAAAGGACGGGATTTAATGAAAAAATAAAACGGTTCGATATTAATATCGTAAGATATCGTTTCTATCGACGGCCTGCGTGGTGAGAATGCCAAACGCGCTGCGACGGTGGTATTGTGGAAGAACGAAGATCCGTGGGTTTATTCGTCTCTAAGTATAATGTAGAAAGATTATACTAGTACTTTTTTGAGAACAATAACGTAAAAGGAACTCTTGAAGGTGAGGACGGACCCCTCATAGCAGCTAACTAGATCCAATTAGTGATAAAACAATAACGTTTCTCAGAACGTTTCTCTCGAGTTCTCAGAATACCCACCTACGAAGTTATTGGATAAGTAAGCTTACGCGTGATTGGCGGCGAACCTGGTCACAATATATGGAATGGCCGACGAGAATACTAATCACTGATTAGCTAAATCCGGGATGTCGACATCGACTTCGGAGGAAGTTTACACGGAGATAAAGGAAGTTATTCGCTGCTTGTTGGTTCATCTAAAAATATAAATATATAAGCTATTTTTACTATAAAAAAATTATAAAAACTGAGGTATATATTATATTTCTAATAATACGTATTGTGTATATGCTTCATTTACATAAAACCAAGCAACAAAGAAGCTTTACATTTATTTTGACTTCGTCCTATACGCATTTGAATTCAAAATACTCGTAGGAAATAAAGTCGTTTCTAAACTTGTATTTGCCTTCATTACCATCTCAAGAGAATAATCGCATGCCTCCTCCGGCCCGATGCCGAATTTAAATTATGCTTTTGCTAACTTTGATTAGTATAGTTGTCCTTTGTATTACTCAGACTAACTCGACGCTCGAAGCGACGCACGCAACATTTTTATTGGTAGATAAATGGTAATTTTCAAAAACTTAGCCCAGATTAGCGCAGGTTGCATAAACTAAGTCAAGGTCTGTCAATGATGCTGATGACTCCCTACTAGAATTGCTGGCCTTAACATCCTGTCCATTTTCATTACCCAACCCAGCCACTACAAAGTTATCGATACATCTTGGACAACACTAAACTGCAAGAGTTTCTGGATGCCCGTTCCGCTTCCGTCCCATATCGTGCTGCGGTGACAAATATAGGCGACGGCTTCCTACAATGCAAAAGGACCAATTTGACTCGCCGAGATTTATCTTCACGTTTGTGTACCGAATACTTGCATCTTGGAACTGGAGGATTCGTTTTGAATATTCGTACTGCTACAATCACTAGTGTCTGTACTACAATAATATCTACACTCTGACTAACAATTTATTAATTAAAATAAATAATGCTGGACCATTCACACAGCATCATCTCTTTGCTCAGCCTAAGCTAAGCTGAACTTTTGTTATGGATACTAGGAGACTGATAATACGCAATACAGTAAGTACATAGATATTTTTTTATAGAATATTACAATTTAATCACAGAGTGTTAACTGTCGTAAAATCTACAGGCAACTCAACTGATAGAGACATATCAATAGCAGTTGAAAGCGTCCCTAAGACGCTCGCTGCATTGCCGTGTTGTTTTTTATAATACATAGAAGATACCCAGAAAAACCGGAACAAATATACGCAGAACGTACCAAAGCTTGTCTTAGGGTGGGAATCGTACCCTCAACCTGCTATGTCGCAGGCAGATTAACGCAATATCATCTCTAAATAAATAGCATAGTGACTAGGTACCTTACAGGTCAGGGGATGTAAATAAAGTATTCATCATTCACAACACTCGTACAACTCGCACTTGTTTGGTTTTTAATAAACCTACCGAGCGACGGGTGGTTAGTTGTTAGCTTCACTCTCCAGCTCAACCAAAAACAAAGCGATGTGAGTTAGATAGAGATAGAGACCCACACAATCGTGTAGGACGTCATTTATCTAACATTTGAGGTTCTTAAATATTCGGTTTTGTAGATTCAAATGAGCATTCATCGTCAGATTGATAATTTAGTCTTTATCTATACCTACTAATAATATAAAGAGGAAAAATTTGATTGTTTGTTTGAATTGAATAGGCGCCGAAACTACTAGACCGATTTAAAAAATTCTTTTATCATTAGAATCTTTAATTTTACGTGAAGAACATAGGCTATAGAATATTTTAAAAAAGGTTGGGCCTCCGCATGATAAATTTAATTTTTGTAAAATACCCGTGCGAAGCCGGGGCGGTGTGATAAAACTAATATGCTTGTTGGAGGTGTATGATGTGAAGCCTGGCGAGCAGCCAGCCAGAGATACATGCAAGGGGCGTTGTGCTCGTGCTCAGCAATCTCTTTTCAATTACAGAAACAATTATGCGTGCGGTAGTTAAAGGTGGTTGATTCACTACCCGGGCAGTGAGAGCGTTATCTTTGGTGCGGCGGAAAGGTGTCGTAGGACGAGCAGGAGAGATACGTGCACGTGCGTCTAGAGTAGGGCAGGGAGTCTAGGGCAGTGATAAGGTTGGTATATTGCATTTTCTGCCCAGCCCCTGCGGTGTGATCCAAAGGGATACTTTAAATCGAAATAATAACATGACTAAAGCTCTTGATTATGAGTAATGAGACCAGGACCAAGCACCGAAATTTCGAATAAAATGTGACAAAAAACGTTTGGTTTAAAAAAATCGCTTGAATTTTTTCGTGAAACTCGCTTGAATTTTTCCGTGAAATTCACTGAACCAACCCGTCACTTCAAAGTTTTTAGTAATTTTTCGGGCGAATGATTATTGGACAGTATGTTCATTAGAGGGAAGTTTTTAGACCACTCAGGTTATAAATAAATTTAAGAGTATGTTACGTTACATCTCATCAATTTATTTGTTTTATTTATTTATAAATAAAGCTTCGTTTAAAGTCCTCGATAAAAGGTTACATGTCTGTCCTCACAGACGAAAACATTTCAATGAATTTACTTACTTAATGTACCTAAGATTTTTGTTATTATTATAGTACGTAAGCCCTCGCACTCGGGGTATAATCACTAGGAAATTAAATAATACACCAAAAATTTCCGATGTAGAACTAAATGTAATTTTAGTGTTTGAAGATGTTTGGATAAACTTCTATGTTTCTCCTGTAGGTGGAGCAACGGTACTACAGTCCGAAGAGAGTCCCAAAGATTTTCGATTAGTTTGGAAATTTAATTTCGTGGTGTAACGGTTGGCGCACCCCCGAACTGAGGGAAGGTGCGGGCTTAAGTACGGTCGAAATAAAAAACATTTTTTATGGGATGTCATTTAATTTAATTAACGTACGTACCTAATCATAAAATTAAAAACCTATACGAGCTCCAGAATAGATGATAACGAACCGTACAGCAAAACTATACTTATATCTATTTTTAATCTATCGTAGGTTCTGGTACTGGTACGGTACAACTTGGACAAATATGAAGGTACGGGGACAGTCAGATACATACGAGGCATGCCGTCCAAGCTGAGCACGAGGTGGGGACGGCTGTCTACAACCGTATCCGCTACGGCTCTACGTAAATCTCTATCACCAACGCGAAAACCACACTGTCTTTTAAAATTACGTTAAAAAAGTGGCTGATAACGCAATCAATTTATAATGTTAACGAATTATTGACTATTAAACGCACCTAATTAATGTATATTGTAATTAATTTCTATAATTTTTTTGTGAAACTTTATGTACTTCTTACTTACAAATATTGAATACGTGACCTGTAACCTGTAAAAGTTATTAATAAAGGAACTATGAACTGCTCTTAACTATAACAGTAGTTTTAATATTATGGAGACAATTAGAAGAAGAATGTTATAAGAGAGGGCAGCAAGTAGCAGTGGCGCAGCGCTAGGTAGCAAGTACTATATTATATAGTATATAATATACTATTATAATACTATTATATATTATTTATATATAATATAGTATATTATATAGTATAGTACTTATAGTACGAGGAGCCTCAGCACTGAGTACCTCATACTATACTATGAGCTGAGCCTCGGCCCCTGCGACCGCCAGCGCTGGGACCTACAGGAGGGCGAGTCGTATCGTACATAAAGAATGAATGAATGAATGAAGCATCGGTGGACAGGCCGCTCACACTAACATTCGCATTCATATTAATACGGGTTTCATTCATTGTTTTAATAAATCAAATAACAGCTTGTTTACATCAGAGTACCTTTCACCCATATTGAAAATTAAAATAGTTAGATTAATAGTAACTCGATAACAAATCATCTGATATAGTGAAACCAATATAGGCACAAGATTTACGTGTTGCATTATTATTTTTAAAATACGTTTGCACTTTATTATTGAGTAAAACTAATCATCAAGGATTTCCAAGATAATTCTGTATTATAGAAGTAAATATATTTTCAAAATGAAGTACAAAAAGTAAGAAGCACAAAATTTTTCTCGGATCGTTTTAAGCTTTGAGTAATTTAATTTAATTTTAACGAAGGATCTTTTAAAACCAATTCGCTACTTTCGAAATAGTCAAAAGAATCAATGCTCTGGACATTGTGATATAATTAAAAAATTAGCAAAATATGAAAAATGTAGGGATGAAAATCTGCGCAAAACATTATTTGCTAATATCTAACAAAGTGTAGTTTGTTAAGAAAAAAATCAAGCAATAAAATAATTACTATACAGTGAAAAAATATATCAGGCAAAATAAATTAGCTTCCAGGAGGTTCAAGTAATCGTATCTGACAGCTTTTAGCCATTGTATAAATATACAGAGGCATGATATATTTACTTGATATTTACTGAGAGTCGACTCTCAGTAAATATAATCATGACATTGACAGGTCCACTTTACTGCCGGAGTTGTTTTTGTCGTGTCAAATGTCAGATGGTATTGCTGTCAATTAAATGTGAACGCGTTGTGACAATGTTATTTTGGAAGTTATTAGGTTTTGCCTTTGCCCGAAATAAGCAATTTGATTACTTTTACTATATAAGTGGTTACCCATAGTAATATTAAGAATGCGAAAGTATGTTTGTTTGTTCCATTTTTAATGCTACTCGATTACTTAAATAAAAATATAAATGTACATAAGAGTTAAGTGAATTTAGAATTTATCGTGAAAGAGAAAATAATCAAAATTTACCCTTGCTGTAGAATGCACGTTCTTAATTTGATTTATTTTTTTCGTCTATGGGCCGTCGCACCAGCAAATCTTTATTCAAACAATATTTGCTTTCGATTTCTTTGGCGTTGACTTAGATATTCCAAATTCAAAAAATGCGCGTCAAAGATAATTACGGTCCTTTTATAAAGAGGATTAAAAACTCATTACTGCTCGATAAAAGTTTCTTAGAGAAAACACAACCTTTGGGTGCACTTAAAGGCGAACCAAGTCGTCCTCTTTGAATAGATGGAATGAAAAAATATTCCCGATCGACTTACGTAATATTTACATAGACAAAATTAGTCGTACTTGTGACAAAGAAATCAGTTAATTAGCACACTAATAGAACTACCGTTAATTTTACGGAAACGGAACTACCGTTGTTGTGCTTATTAATTGATGTAACCTAGTAGCCGGTAGTGATCCTTGTTTACAATCGTAACGTTCTGTAAAAAGAACAGTCAGTATAAGTGCTAAGTTCTAATAAAAGGACTTTATAGAATGCAGTGATCATTATCGCCTTAGTGGTTTCACTGCCGTTTGTTCGGCTTTGATGGGTGCTACTGTGAAACTTTACTAGTATATCATGATTCCACGAGCACTCCCATTTACTTTCTGTTGTTGAATGTGAATAGTTCAAGTAAGCTATACAAGGTTACTTGTAATAGTAATCGACTCTGCGTAACAGTTCTGCCGTCATCAGTTCACCACGAACATGTAAGTGAAAACGCAGCGCTAGTAAGTACCCCATCATTCAATAATAATCGGTCTTTAGAGAGATTTTATTTGAAACTTCACTTATAAACAGCTCTTCCTTATATAAATCCTGGCGTCTTCACGGACGTGGTGATGGGCTTAACCTGCAGTTTGTGGCGAGTATATACATAGCCTACAACAACAACATCAGCCTATATCAGTCCACTGCTGGACATAGGCCTCCCCAAATGCGCGCCATAGGTGGCGTTATTTCATCTGGGGGTTATTACCCATAATCCCCACGCTGGGCATGCGGGTTGGGGATCTATACATAGCCTATACATAGCCTGTGTATCTCAAAATACTAAAACATACCTAAAAGAATTTTATGAATGCAGAAAACTTTCCCTTTATCCAAACGGAAATGTTGATCATAAGTTCCGCTTGTATAAATTACTTTAAATCAAATAAAAACTTACATCCATGGGCTTTCAACTAATTAACTAGCAAACCTACGCATTAAATGCATAGTAATTATAATTATAACAAACACAAACTACTAAAACGAATGTAACAAAACAAGAAAACAAAGCACTTTAGGTTTGTTTTCAGTGTACCCGTTCCACCTCTCTGGAACCCCAACAGCGTAGAACGATCTCCTATAATATTTATTTAAAACTAATTTATAAAATGTTTATCAAAAATATATGAATTATTAGTTTATTTTATAGGATTCTATAGGATTATATAGTCTAATTTTCAAAACTTAACTTCAAATGGGCTAAAGTAGTGTTCCTAATATCAAATTACTTATGTGGATACCATTCATAGGAACGGCAAATTTGTAGGTAACTCGGTATGCTTAAAATTTGATCTTAAAAATAAACAAAAGAAAATTGCGCGAAACGTGTTTTTAGTTTTTTAAGAGAACCCTTAAAATCCATTGACTCATAAACCCATAAAGACACAAATGAAATCACAAGCAATAAGCTATAATCTAGAAAAATTTCATATATTTTTTATAATTACATAATTTTTATTTATTAAAATCATAATACTTTAATTAAAAACTACTTATCATCACATACGTTCACAGCTGGATGTGCCTTTTCAAGCTACATAATATATTAAAATATTATACGCTATGCTAAGTGTTTGTTTCCAAATAGGTACTTAGCATTCCTTATGATATTTAATAATCTACCGTAAATACTTGTAAATAGTACATCAAAAATCTCTAGCTCGCCTGACTGAGCTCTCTAGCCTGACTCGGCCAACTTGTACTGCGCTTGGGAACTAATTGTGGCTAAGAACAATGTTAACTATACGATGGCACCTTTTAGTTACAAGTTCTAAATAACATAGCACCGTGTAACAGGACTCGAAGTTCGCTGATGCTGGAGCTCTGTACTTAAGCTGCCTATATGGTGGACAACGTAAGAGAGACGTTTATATAAGACTTTTGATAGAAATAAAATGCAGCATGGAGAACGTGCATAGGCAACCACTTCCGATCAACAAGTAATTATTTATTTATGTATGACACATCAAGTCAGCGGTGGAACTGAAACAAACCACATCTGAAATATCGCACTGAGTCTATATTCTAACTCTTTTCGATCTATGAAGTGGTTTGGAATTGTAGATCATTACACTTTAGAAAGTAAATTTTCCGATATCTGTAGAGAGACTTTCCACAGGGTACGTACGTACGTTACAGGAGGACCTTTCGTAATGAATAGTAAGAATCTCAAAGTCAACAACTCTACTTTAGCACATTTTTCGAGAAGTTAAGAAAATTCCTAGCACATGTTTATTTTTTCTTTCGTGCTTCAGACCACTCGGAGAGTCACATTAAACCGCTTCGGCCGCATTCGAAACCAAGGTTCGAAACCGGTTTCTAAATAAAAAAAGAAATATTATTATTCGAAATAAAAAATATTATTCTTATTTAGAAACCGGTTTGGAACCTTAGTTTCGAATGCGGCCGAAGCGTTAGCTTTAACCCAGTCTCCCCGCCCATTCAATGGCAATGGCAGGTTTAAGCGTAATCGCACAGCTGCTCATGTTCAATCAGCTAGATAAACTTCTGCTGTGGTGAAGAGGCGGTCTTATCACCCCGTTGCCTACAAGTATAGTCTATATTGCAAGTAATCAAATACCTAGGTATGTACCCCGACAGTGAAATAAAGTTTAAGCGCAGGTTTTATTGCGGTGTAACGGTTACCGTTCTAGAAATAACATCAGAGCGAGAATCCAGTTATGGAAGCCGTTGAAGGGAATACGTTGTTGCTGGAGGAATTCCATTTAAATTCTAAACTCTGGCGGAGAGAACAAAATCTGAAGTATTTGTAATGTTTTCAGGAAAGTTCGAATGGCATCCTTTATACATGTGTTTGAATAATAAGAGCTAATCACCGCTCTGGTAGGTAAACTGGCAGGTTACACCTCGTGAGTGGTGATATCTCGCTAACACTTCTGGCCGCGGCTTTGCAAGTTCTACGAGCATTCCCCTGGGGCTTCAATTAATATTTATTCTTTATTATATAATAACTTACAAGGTCACTTGTCTAGGTTGACACATATTTACATAATGTTATATATAGAAAATCACAAAAATCTAATATTGCAGCCAGCATTTAAGCTCCATGCTTAGGAAATACATTATTATAGTATTTAAATATAACTCCATGATAATAATTATTTATATTTAACTCCATGCCGGAAAGACTAAATGGCATGGAGTTTAAATAATCGGTAAATATTTTTTTAGATAAAATTTCAAATTTATGTCAGGGGCTTGAAAAAAATAAAATATTTTAAAATACAAGCATGTTATATCTACCAACACAACCAACTATATAAATAAAGACGAACAGTGAACAGTGAGCTACAGTATCCAGCAGTTCCAAGATACTTCTCTAGGTTTGTACATTTGAGAGGAGTAACGAAGCACACGTGATGCCGGCCGGCTTCAGACAATACCAACCAGTGTGCCAAGCAGGCAATTTTTTAAGCAACTAAGTTTTGGTTGAAATTCTTTAATTCTTTGGTTTTATCAAATTTGATGGCCTGCCGGAGGGATGTGGTAGAAGGGAAACTAGAAGATAGGGGAAGTACAAACAGCTGACTGGCGGAAAACTGTATAGGACAGGCCAAAACAACAAACTCTCTTAGAGGAGGCCAAAGCACACTTCGAGTCTCTGGCACCTGAAGTTACGTTTACGATTGGATTTTTTATATTTTGGTCTGAGAATGCAGTTTCGCTGAACCAAAATATTGCCTGCCGTTCTTAGACGTACACTATATTGAAAACAGACATAATACGGTCAAGCACCGTAAAATATCGTGCGGCAAGCGATGTACAGTAGGGGAGGCCTATGTCCAGCAGTGGACTATCATAGGCTGTTGATGATGATGATGATGATGATGAAGCGATGAACATTGAAAGCAAGAACTGGTTGACATCTGTGCGTGCGCTCGGTTCCACTACGGCTTCATCTCGCGCTGCCGACGCACTGCACCGATATCTACTCACGTTCTTATGAAGTACATATATTTCTCGTAGATCCTTTATAATATCTACTATGTTTAAGTACTTAGTACTAATATAACCACCCTGTTGCCACAAGGCAACATTGTAAGTTGTCCGTTTGTGAGCACGTTTTATGAGGTTGTTTGTTAGTTCATTTCTACTCAAAGTTTTGTCGAGCTCTGCCAATTTCAAATATTTAACGAAACTTCTTGGTTTATTGTCATGTGTGTCTAAAAAGTAAGTACGGTAGAGTATAGCCACAGATTAATAGTAATTCTTTGAATTGTATAACACTTTCTTTCTTGTTCGCATGTATTTACGAATTATGGAATGACCATATCAGAATTAAATTGATTTGAACCTACATTTGCTTAGTGGTGGTATGTATTATATACCCCTATAGGAGTGTATTTAAACGATCTATTTACTTAAACCCAACCAATTCTACTAAAAATAGAAAAGGTCAAAACGTACCCACTACGTAGTTACTCGACAGCTCATAGGTCTCAAACGCATATAGGAGTCTTAGCACGTTCACTAATCATGCATATTTGATCGTCAGTGGGCTATAGAGTGGAGTCGACTGTAGAACGCAATTTGAAGACAGCATATTGAACAACATATTATCCGGTATTTCTTACCCTAGTCCTCACCACGCGGCCACGCCAGCAATTCACTGTATTCCATAGGAACAAGGCAAAGTGAGGTTAGTTCTGAAACTGGCCCTTCTCCGCAGTGTCGGTTACGTGATCCATCTTGGAATCATGTCCCTTGACTTAAAGAAACGCATTAAATGATGCAATGTTTTACTTAGTTATTTTCAAGGATCCATTATTACGAGTAGCTAATTCAATTATTGAATTGATAAATATGAATTTAAATTTTCCCGCCGCAATGATAAGTCATCTCTCTCTGCTTGAGTGGAACAGCTCAGGTGCCGGCCACAGAGCAGTAACCCGCACATTACAGATTCAACAACTTTAAACAGAATCGAAAACGTGCAGCTCCGTGCGAGCACAGGCACGCGATGAACACCCGGAGAATTATCAGTTTTAAAACGCAAGGGGTTAGGGGTAAATTTCAGAAATTCCATTTTTAGAAATGTTTTTCATAAAAGTGTCCTCACTTGGAGGATTAAGAACATGGGAAGTTTTCCAATCTCTGTCAAAGACCCAGAGGCAGACCCAGGACAAGGTAGAAAGATGCCGTGTCTACCTTCTTTTCGAAACTTCCCGTGACAAAAATATATGCCTGACCGTATTTCTACCAAAAGCTTTGGAAATCTCTCGATTTTCATTATTGGCCTTCCAGCCAATACTGAAAATCGAGGCATTAAGACACAATGACGTCCACAATTGTCTACATATAGATAAATGTAAAGTACTGTCGCAGCGTGACGTCATCACTACATAATAGTATAAAACAAAGTCGCTTTCCCGCTGTCGGTCTCCTCCTATGGATGCTTACATCTTTCCTATGGATGCTTACATCTTTAAAATTTCGTCACGTACCTATTTTAATGCTATTTACTTATTTAATAGATAGATATGTATAAAAGCACCCGGGTAAAGCCAGGACGAGCTAGTACCATAAATGGCATGGCAGTAACACATCGATGTCAGAACGATATCAAGTTGCCGACAGGTTACTACAAAGGGTCTCCTCGGATATTGTGTATCGTTTCATAGTACAACCTCACAGGTCACATCTTAAGAATACATCGTTTGCTTTCGAGTCCTTCCTATGCATTTCGCAGCGCGTTGCAGTGCTCCTACCTGATTCAAAGGAGCTACTTCGTTGTATGACAATGATACAAGAGTTCATCACATCACATCACACATCACCAGCCTATAACAGTCCACAGCTGGACCTAGGCGATAAAACACCAACAACACCGCTTGGTCCGACTGAACAAGTCCAGGGACTCAATTGAGTCCCTGGCGTTTCGTGCCGTACTAAGAGTAAGTACTCTTATTACTACACGAAACGCCGGTTGTGGCCTTTCCACAGGTTAGTGCTTATCGTAACAAAAATATAATTCACTGAAATATTCATAGAAATGCCTTCACTTGGTGATTTAAGAAAAATATACACACAAGGGAAAACACGTCAGTAGAACATTTATTCTTTAGTGCCTAGAGCTTAAATAAAGAAAATTATTTTCTACCGTTTATGTTTAATTGTTTATCTTCCAATGGAGCAATCTGTGCTTAATATTTAAATATAGGTATGATTTACGAACCGAGTTTTTCTTCATGATCTACGAGCGTACAAGTCTACCCGAAACACATCATCAACTATAGAGGTAAAACACGCGGCTGTTACAGCATAGGGATAGTCACACCCAATTTTTTTTTTAACGCTGTTATTAATCAATGCGTGAGTTGAGTTTTATTGGTAACTTCAGTGATTTCATGCATAGGTACTCACACTGTACGATAGGAAATAAGACGTGTTTCTCCTACTTTTGAAGCTACACCTTGTTTGTGCTTGTTAACTCGTCTTATGCGTTCTTCTTATAAGACATCAATGGTTCTCAAAAACGTATATAATGCGCACACCCCATACTAAGGTGTCACGCCCGACTCAATATTGAAGTTCTGAGAGCTCCGCAGAAGTACTTTTAATGACATTTTCCTTCTAAAAATTATTACAGAGTACAGTAATTTTTCATGAAACTGAATTATTTTTGAAATGTTATTATTAATGTCCTATGAGAGCTGCTTTAATTTTAAGACTTGAGAACTTTCCAGTCTTTTATCTAACAGAAACAATACACTGACCTTAAATAAATATTATTAGTTTCCAGACCAGCTTTGTTCTGTCGTGCATAATAGGATGCGGTGTTTGGCAATAAATTGGAGAGTGTAGTCGTTTTTTTTTTTACGCCTCGCGATGCAATCCGAGCCGTGATGCATTGCCCACATACTTGTGTGCAATGCATCACGGCCAGTCTTATGATATATTTAGTTTTTATAATTTACACTAATACTACATTATAACGAGGATTTCCAAGTTGGAGATGGTCTAAAAACTTGATTGGAAAAAATGTTGGAATGTGAAAGAAGGCTTCTAACGAATGGTGGCCCCTAGAGCACGGTTAAGGATAGGGGTACGACCAGGGAAAAGGAATGGCGGTTTCAACAGAAAAATAAAAGCCTTTTCCAGCAGTTAGTGCCAACGGACAGAGCCTAGTTTTGATGGTTATAATCGATCAAGCAAGCCGAGACAAAGAGATCTCAACAGTATCTGTAGATTAACTTCTTCACGCTGGATAGCGTCGAATTCTACTCTATGATTGGTTTAAATTTTTACAGTTTAATCTATTTTTTATAAAATTCACTGTACAATTCCATTAAGACTTTTTAACTAGGAAAATCACTCACAAAGATACACCAAATAAATTAAAAACAATCCTTTCATTACTACCATACCATATTAGTACCATTTCGTATAAGGTAGAATAAATTATTATGAAAGCAAACAAGGACGGTTCTTTGAAGACTGTTACTTTTATTTTAGAAACGTGATACTTTGTTTGTTGAAACAACGCGGCTTGAAATATTCACAATAAAAACAGTACATGTATTATCTCGGAAACAGTATTAATTACTTTTCAGATCTACTTGTTTTGACCTCTCCGTAATATGAAGTCGTTTTCTAAGGAATTTTATTGACGCCTACGAAGGAAAGTGTCTCATCTTAGCTACGGAACCATTTAAAATACAGACATAAAGTAGGTATATACACAGGTAATTTTTTTGAGAAGAGCGTTGCTTCAATTCCGTCAAACCACGAGAGTTAGGGTAAAGATTAAAGTTTTCATAGAAACTATGTTTTCAAAGAGACTGACTCAGCGATGATTTAAAAGAAAACAACTGCATACTTCGTTTTTAGGGTTTTGCCATCGGTTGCAAAACCCTTATGGGATCGCTTTGGGTCTGTTTTGTGTTTTGAATTCTTAATATTTTTATTTTATTTATTTATTTATTTTTAGGGCAACCATCAGCACTCTATACAGATATTGATAATACAGTATCTCAATTCTAATATCTCAGAAACTACTGCAGCTATTGACTTGAAATTTGAAATAATAATACATTTTGTGCGCCCGCGCATATTTATAGAAAAATCAATATGAAGATTTTCCATACAAATTTTGAAATCAAAATTTGAAATGGGACGTACAAAGTCTAAAGTGGTATCAAATGAAAGGTACTCGTTTGTAGATTTCAAAATAGTTTTTGAAATTTTGGTAGATTTTATACTTTTTAAAATATTTTGAAAAAGGTCAAAAAAATTACCATTCCCCCCCCCCCCCTATCTCCGAAGATTGCAGAGCGATTGACGTGATATGTAGCAAGTGTTTGTAGATATGGATCTATATTTTACAGGAAAAATATAGAGAAGTCTGTAAAAATAATACTTTTTGAAATATGGTCAAAAAAGGGCGGGAAAAATTTCTGAAGGGTTGACTACCCCACCGAGTTGGGTATCAAATGAATTGGTTTGTACATTCCAATACAGTTTTTGAAATTTCGATAGATTTTACACTTTTTGATATATTTTGAAAAAGGTCGAAAAATTTACCGGTACCCCCCCCTCTATCTCCGAAGATTGCAGAGCGATCGATGTGATATGTACCAAGTGTTTGTAGATATGGATCTATATTTTACAGAAAAATATAGAGAAGTCTGTAAAAATAATACTTTTTGAAATATGGTCAAAAAGGGGGGGGGGATAATTTTCTAAAGGGGAGACTACAACCCCCCCCCCCCCCCCCGAGTGGGGTATCAAATGAAAGGTATCAGTTCGCACATTCCAAAACAGTATTTGAAATTCGATAAGTTTTATACTTTTCGAAATATTTTGAAAAAGGTCGAAAAATTTACCATTCCCCCCCCTATCTCCGAAGATTGCAGAGTGATTGATGTAAAATGTACTAAGCGTTTTTGATATTTGATATTTATTTTTTGATATTTATTTATTCCATATTAACAAAATACATTGTATGCGGAAACCTTAATTAAAATAAACTAAAAATTTATACAATTTCAATGTTTGTTAGGAATTTAAAGAAGACTTGTCTAATTACGTAATTACAGATATTCTTAAAGCTCTTCAATAGAGTATAAACACTTCTCCAAAAGATAACTCTTTAATTTATTTTTTAACAGTGTTCTTTGATGTATAACTTCTTTTATTTCGAGCGGTAATTTATTGAAAATTTTCGTAGCTTGATACCTTGTAGAGTGGCGCATAATATTTAGTGTAGGGGTTATCTTATTTTTTATGTTTTTGTTTCTGCTAGTGACACGCACTCGATTTTCGTCAGTTGTTTCATATTCGTGCAAATATTTGGAAAGAAACATGATAAGTACGTGAACGTAAATGCTAGGTACCGTCAATATACCCAGAGACTTAAAATACTCTTTACAAGATTCTGCCTGTGAAATTCTTACAATGGTTCGTATACTCCTTTTCTGCATTATGAAGGCTTTTTCCATGTTATATTTATAACTACTCCCCCAAAATTGTATGCTATACCTTATTTTAGATTCCACTAATGCATAGTAAACCATTTTCAATTTGTCCACACTTAGTTCGTCGCGTAGCGTTCTTAATGCATAACATGCCGAGGCGATTGAGCTTTCAATGTTGTTTATTTCATTTTTCCAATTCAGTAGTGAGTCTATATATACGCCTAGGAATTTAGTTGAATTTACGCTTTCTACTATCTCGTTATTATAAACTGTCACAACTTTTTCTCTTTTCCTAGCCGTTGACTGAAATAACATAAGGTTAGTTTTCTTAGCGTTTATTTTGAGTTTATTTGCCTTGAACCAGTTTTCAAAAGCCAATAAAATGTTGATGAAACTTTAGATTTTAGTGATGTCATGTCTTCAGAACTTACTATAGCATTGGTATCGTCAGCGTATATAAACTAATTCAATGTCAGGTAAAGTAATTTAAATAAAATTAATCAAGTCATTTGTGAATATTATGAATAGAATTGGTCCTAGTATTGATCCTTGAGGGACTCCTGTCATGATACTAACTAAATTGGAACGGTGAAAAATTTCTTCGCCATGCTCAGATCTGTTTTTGAGTTCAACAAACATACTTCTATTCCTCAGATATGATTTTAGTAGATCTAAGACAGGACCACGTACCCCATAATGTTCAAGTTTGTTTATTAAAATGTCATGGTCTACCGTGTCAAATGCAGAGCTTAAATCTAAGAAGAGTCCTGCAAATTTTTTCTTACTATTAAGACTGTGCACTACTTCATCAATAAGGGCATTTATGGCATCAGCAGTCCCGACTGATGTCTGATATCCATACTGCCTTCGACTAAGAATTTTGTTTGAGTAAAAATGAGACAATAAGCGGCTTTTAATATTTTTTTCAAAAATCTTAGAAATTGTTGGTAGTAGAGATATTGGGCGGTAATTATTTGGATCACTTTTTGACCCTTTCTTATGTACGGGGACTACCTTAGCTAGTTTAAGTTGATCAGGGAAAATACCTTCGTCCAGACATAAGTTGAAAAAATATGAGAAAGGACCGCTCAGCAATTTGATGTGGCTTTTAATAAAGGTTATAGGTATATCATCATAACCACATGATTTTCGGTTTAAAGATCTTTATTTATACTCAAAAAAGAACAAACAAGTCCACTTAGAATGAGTATACATTGGTATCTAAAAATAAGTATTACTTTAGTAAAGTTACGGTAGATCTACGGCCGCGCGTTTAACAATATAGGAAACAATAAGTGACCCCAAAAAAGGTAGGTACGTAATTAGAATTAAAATAAAGTGGGTAGGTAAGCTAAGAAACAGTGAGCGTTGCGTCTCGCCGCGATTGCATTCCTGGCACAAGAAATCGTGGAGTCGTTATTGGTAGTTTTTATTTTGGTATTTTGTACGTTAAGTATTATTATTATAAATAAACAGATAAGGGTACTTAAGGGTATATAATGACTAAATATAATTACTACGATTGCATTTTAACTTTTTTAATTAGCTACATAGTTTTAATAAATATATATAGTATAAATTTTGAGTTGTTTTTTTTATTTTTTTTTTATTATTTGTTTTTATTCATTTACCTAATTTATTTTAATAATTTTATCTCAATTTATTTCATTATATTGTCTTGGAGATGCTTTCGAATGTATTAATCAATTGAGGTACCTCCAGATTGTTTGTAACAGTATGCAGTTCAGCTGTTTCAGTGGTGAATACCTTATTAATTTTATCTATTAATACAACTATGCTAATCAATTTCTATGTTATCAAAAATATATTCTTTAAGTTTAATTTTAAAAATGGCGATACTATTTGCGTCTTTTATTTTATCTGGAAGGCTGTTAAATATTTTTATTCCATCACATAGTATGCTTCTTCTTCCCAGAGTTGTCCTAGACGTATTTCGTATTAGCTTATTTGTATTTCTCAAGTTATATCTAAAAGTTTTTTTTGTAAAAACAGTTTGGGAGTGGAGGTCACCTAGCATGATTTTTTTAATTAAAGAACATATGTTTAGTATATATGTCGGCGCGAAGACGTGATTTCTACACTACGATCTAGTTTTAAGAATTAACTGAGTGTTTAAACCTCTAAAATTAACCAAGTCATCGACTTGGTTAGGTTTCCTATAAGAACTTTGTGATAATTCAAAAACATCGCCCCGAGTTTGCTCCTTTGTTATTGTGAAAACGCTAGGCAACCTTTTGCTATAAATAAAGCCACCGGGCGAGTAAAACATTCAGTCTTGCACGAGCACTCGGAGGGAACGGACCTCCCTGGAATAAATCAAACGTTCTTGTTTCTAACTGCTGTTTCATTGGGACTACCTTCTATCGAGGAATATCCGGACAACGAAAATCGTGACGTCATCACTGCTGACGTCATCACTGCTGACGTCATCACTGCTGACGTCATCAAGCTGTGTCGTGGGATCGTTCGGGCCAGGAATCTCTTGCACGAGTCGTCGGTTGGATGGAGCGGACTTCTACCAACAGGACAATGATGATAGTGACGTCAGTCCTGGTGACGTCACCCATTTAAAAAGCGTAACGAGGGTTCTTCCCTCGTCATCAGAAGTGGGATCAGGGCCTGCTAGCGCTTCTGATCCAAACCACCCCAGCGAGGTCATCACTGCCTCAATAACTTCATAACCGCGTACCAGCCAGTAAAACCACTACTCCGTGGTATAACAACCACGGATACACCAAGCCCCTCTATGGCAGGAAAAGCCGAACGCATAGACAGTCCTGGAGAATGATAAACGACCGTGGAAAATTGCCCTTGATCATCTCCGCCCAACAGGCAAACAACAAATCGTGTCGGCGGGAGAACCTAATCCACACGGTCCTCGAAACACTTTCTACTTCCCGTGCTGTATTTGTGAGCTAGAACGATGGGTAAACAACCGTGGAAGATGGCCCTAGATTATCTCCGCCCAACAGCATGCAACAAACCATGTCGGCGGAAGAAACCAATCCACACGGTCCTCGAAACACTTTCTACTTCCCGTGCTGTATTTGTGAGCTAGAACGATGGGTAAACAACCGTGGAAGATGGCCCTAGATTATCTCCGCCCAACAGGCGTGCAACAAACCGTGTCGGCGGAAGAAACCAGTCCAGAAGGTCCTCTGAACACTGTCTACTTCCCGTGCTGTACTTTGTGAGCAGGCGTGCAACAAACCATGTCGGTGGAAGAAACCAATCTACTTCCCGCGCTGTGTACTTCGTCAGCTAGACACGATGGACAAACAGAGAATCTACGTGAACATGCGAGAACCACACAGCCATGACCAAATTAAACAAACCTTTTTCGAGAACCTCCGAGAACCATCTACGAAAACCTCCGAGAACCATCTACGAGAACCTCCGAGCACCATCTACGAGAACCTCCGAGCACCATCTATGAGAACCTCCAAGCACCTTCGATATACAAACTAAACTAACTTCTTCGAGTACCTTCCAAGCTAAGTAAACCTGACCTTCTACGAGAACTAAACTAACTTCTTCGAGAACCTTCCAAACTAACTTAACCTGACCTTCTACGAGAACCTCCGAGTACCATCTACGAGAACCTCCGAGAACCTCCGAGAACCATCTACGAGAACCTCCGAGAACCTCCGAGAACCATCTACGAGAACCTCCGAGAACCATCTACGAGAACCTCCGAGAACCTCCGAGAACCATCTACGAGAACCTCCGAGAACCTCCGAGAACCATCTACGAGAACCTCCGAGAACCTTCGATAAACAAACTAAACTAACTCCTTCGAGAAACTTACAAACTAAACCTGACTTTCTACGAGAACCTTGTTTGCAACTCGATGGAGTTGTACACAGATACCAAACTTAAAAGCAAAACCTTTGTTACAGTTACAGTAACCGCTGACCCGGCTGGTGCAGAGCGCGCACCGCCGTGCAGAATGGCCGTGTCGGCGCGAAGACGTGATTTCTACACTACGATCTAGTTTTAAGAATTAACTGAGTGTTTAAACCTCTAAAATTAACCAAGTCATCGACTTGGTTAGGTTTCCTATAAGAACTTTGTGATAATTCAAAAACATCGCCCCGAGTTTGCTCCTTTGTTATTGTGAAAACGCTAGGCAACCTTTTGCTATAAATAAAGCCACCGGGCGAGTAAAACATTCAGTCTTGCTCGAGCACTCGGAGGGAACGGACCTCCCTGGAATAAATCAAACGTTCTTGTTTCTAACTGCTGTTTCATTGGGACTACCTTCTATCGAGGAATATCCGGACAACGAAAATCGTGACGTCATCACTGCTGACGTCATCACTGCTGACGTCATCAAGCTGTGTCGTGGGATCGTTCGGGCCAGGAATCTCTTGCACGAGTCGTCGGTTGGATGGAGCGGACTTCTACCAACAGGACAATGATGATAGTGACGTCAGTCCTGGTGACGTCACCCATTTAAAAAGCGTAACGAGGGTTCTTCCCTCGTCATATATAATTGCCTAAGGTTAAACAATTTTGTTTCTTTATATATTATTGGAGTATGAGTAAGTCTGTCGTATTTAAAAAGGATTTTAATTATTTTATTTTGGGCAATTTGAAGTGGTTTTAGGTTAGTTTTTGCTGCACTTCCCCATATCTCTATTAGATATTGTATATTAGATTTTACTATTGAATTATATATAATTTCACGCATTTTATATGGAATACAGTTGGATATTCTGAGCAATTGTCCGATAAAAGAAGTAAGTTTATTTCTTACCAGGTTAATGTGTGGTTTGAATGTTAATTTATCATCTAGGAGGAGGCCGAGGTACTTTTCTTGGTTAGATTTAAGTATAATTTCGTTATCTATAGTTAATTTAATTGGAGAAATGTGTTTATTTTTTGATGTAAATAGCATATAGGATGTTTTTTTTGTATTTATAGTGAGAAGGTTGCAATTACACCATGTTTTATATTTATTGAGATCGCTTTGTGCTTGGTCTGTTAATTCTTTAACGTCCTTTCCATAGTAGAAAAGACACGTGTCATCGGCATACAATGTAACTTCTCCAGCTAGATTGAGCTTATTAATATTATTTACGTAAACCAAGAAAAGTAAAGGACCTAGTATGGAGCCCTGGGGTATACCGCATTTTATGGTTTGAGGTGTGCTTGAAAAATTGCCTATTTTTACTATCTGGGTTCTATCATTCAGGTAAGAAGTTAACAATTGGTGGACTGATCCAGATATTCCCAGATTTTTAAGTTTAGCAAGTAGAAGAGAGTGGCTCACTGTATCAAAGGCCTTCTTTAAGTCGATGAATATTCCTAAACATATGTTCTTTTGATCAATTTCTGTGTTAACTTTAGTTATTAAATCGGTAACAGCTGATAATGTGCTAGATTTTGGTCTGAACCCATACTGACGGTTATATATATAATTGAGATTATCTAAATGCGCATCTAAACGTTTATATATAATTTTTTCAAAAATTTTGGATATAACAGGGAGTACCGATATAGGACGGTAATTTCCTGGGTCCGTTTTAGTACCGGCCTTATAGATTGGGGAAACTTTAGCTATTTTAAGACTATTAGGGAAAATACGCAGCTCCATACATTTATTTATACAGTTTGTTAAATTAGGTACTATAATGTTGCTCAGACATAAAATCGCTTTTGTGCTTATGCCATCAATACCTACACTTGTATTAGGGTCTAGGGTTTTAATTATTTTATTAGTTTCATCTATTGTGCAGGGTTCAAATTGTTCTATATAATAATCTAGTTCGTCTTCTGAGTAAGATAAAGTATAAGTTAATTCATCTACATGATTTTTTGGTATCTTGTTTGCCAGTTCAAGACCAATTTGAGAAAAAAAGCTATTAAATTGGTCACAAATGTCCTTCCCATCAGTAATGTTAGTGTTATTTATTATAAGTTTAGGAGGGTTTTCACTGTTTTTTATCTTATTGTTGGCTAATGTGTTTATCAGATTCCACATCCTTTTGGGGTCACTGTTACAGTCCTTAAATTTTGTATAATAGTAGTCTCTTTTCGCACTTTTTATTAATTTGTCTAATCGTGATTTTTCTTTGTTGTATGTGTCTTGTAGTTCGTTATTCCTTGGGTTTCTTTTTAATTGGTTCCAAATGTTATTTCTATTGTGTAGTCCATCCGTAATAGTTTTGTTAATCCAGTCTTTTTGTGGTAGGTTTAATATTTTTACTTGTTTTACTTTATTTTTCTGTATTTGTTTTGTAATGTGTGTTTCTAGGGCTTCATAAATATAGTCTTCATTCGTGAATTCGCTGGTTTTCGTTGAATCATATAGAGCAGTATAGTCTAAAGCTTCGTAAGAACTGCGTTGTATTGGTTGATTTCTGTGTTTTTTTAGCTGAATATATAATTGTTTGTGGTCAGATAACGGAGAATCTATAATTGATAAATGAAAGTGATCATTACGAAGATTTGTTCCAACGTGGTCCAATATAGTTCTGGTAGTCATGGTTTCTCGTGTACAGTATTCTGAGTCTATTTTATTAAGAATGTTGTATCCTGTTGATTCGATCATCTCTATGTAATTTGTTGTATCTCTACTGCTACTTAGAAGATCTATGTTGAAGTCACCTACTACAATGGTTCTTTTTTTCTTCTCAAGCTGTGATGAAAGCTTTTCAAAAAAGGTTTGTAAATTTTTCTTCCCGGGGTTATAAATAGCTCCTATGTTAATTGAAATACTTTTCAAGTAAATCCATAAATAGTGTATTCCGTCATCATAAATTTCATCAACTAAGTCATGTTGTAAGCTGTTGTGGAGAAATATGGAGACTCCACACCCTCTCTTGTCCGAGCGGTAATTGTAAATATGTGTATAATTTTGTAAATAAAAAGACTTTGCATCTGTTTCATTTTTTATCCATGTTTCGGTAAGTATAATTAAGTGTGTAAAACATTTTATGGATTTAACAATACATTTCAATTCATCGAACTTTCCAGATTTACAAATGCTTCGAATGTTTGCATAGAATATGTTTATTGACGAGGAACCGTAGGTAGGTATTTTATTAAAACTAGGCGCCAGCGAGTAAGTGACATATTCAGAATTTCTTATAGGCCAATCTGTGTTGTCGATCCGCTGGAGTTTTTTGATGATTTTTTTAGAATTCTGGGCGTTCCTTTTACATATTTAATGGTCAAGTCTTTTTCACCATTATTTTCGCGGCGGGTCAATTCATCTTTTAGGCTTTGAATGTAAGATCGCTGAGCATATGAATATTATCTGGATTTTTTGTTTGTTTACGCAGCAATTTCTTCGCGGTCTCGGCTGTATGGAATGATACCTTAACCATACGGTGCTTACCAGGCGTAAATTTGCCAACTCTTCTGATCATAATGGGGCTAGGACAGTCATCATCAGATATCGATTTGATGAAATTGATAACCAAGGATTGGTCATGATCTCGCCTATTTTCCCAACTGTTGTCACTCGACTCCGAAAATCCTGATATGAGTAAATTTTTCTGACGTTCTGATCGTTCTTGTAATTCGAGAATGGTATTTTCGTATGTAGGCTGGGAAGAGCTCGATGTGGGCTGAATTTGTAGTGTTTGTATTTTTTGTTTAACATACTGGTAACAATTTTTTCGATTTCTTTCTTATCTGTTTTTGAAATATTATTTGAATCCGTAATACTAGGAGTATGCTCTCGCATAATAGTCATAGCATCTGAAAGACCTGTGTCCAAAATACAGTTAAAGTTAAAGCGTTCTGCAAATATGTTCGCTATTGTCAAATCATCATCTATTATTTTGTTATTATGTTTTAATGTCAATGGTTTAAATTCATTATATTTTCTATTATTAGTGTGCATGTTAACTATCTTCCATATTTCCTTAATTGAATTTTTAGCATGATTGATTTGTCGATCTACAGCTACGCTCTTCGCTTTTCTGATAACTTTCCTGTATAGACGAATATAGGTAGCTCGATAATTTAAAAGACCAGGGTTAATATTTGTAGTACCATTAAATGAATTTAGAAAGCGTTTCATTTTGCTTGAAGTCTTAACTCCCCTGGTCATCCAGCGTGTACCTTGGTCACGATTTAAAGATACCTTCGTTTTGATTTTTTTGTAACACATTTTGAAAGTTGTGTAAAAGTTTTTCAAAAAAGAATTGATACCCATAGCATACCAATTCTGCTTAAGGAATTCCCGTACAAAAGTTTTATTATTTCTTTTGCTGTAAATTCTTTTTGAAATGATGGTTTGCGTGACTTTCCTAAATTTTTTGACCATATCTAGCGATAAAGAACACATGAGTGCTGCATGACCATCTGAAAGGCCATTGTGATCAATTTTGCATGGCTCTATGATGGTTGACTCATTTATGTTGGTAAGGATATTATCCAAACTAGATGATATGTCATTGCGTATAAAAGTTATATCAGAAACTAGGTGTGTAAAATTATAGCATTGTAAGAGAGTAAGAAATTCTGAACGTTGTTTATCGTCTACGTGTAAATTGATGTTAAAATCACCGCATATAACACATTTCTTTCCAAAGAAGTGATCGAGTACCTTTTCAAGCTTTTCCAAAAATCTCTCAAAGTTTTTACGGTCAGGCGTTCTATAGCAGCAACAAATGAACAAATTTGTTTCTATATCCCTAACACAGCATATTTCAAAATAGTCCATCCTATACATTTTATTTATAAATTCATAGTTTTCTGTTTCCTTATCCACTGTGCATAAAATTAACGATCCCCCCCGTTTTTTCTTTGTCCTAGTGTTTTGTGAAGCCATCTTAAAGCCGTTAAGTTTAAATAAATTTACATTTGTAGTGTTCAAAAAGTGCTCAGTAAAACATATGTAGTCAAATTTCTTATCTGATATGTATAAATCATATTCGTCCTTTTTACTAGTAATACCACATACATTCTGACTTAAAATATTTAAAATTGTTTTCTCTGTTACACTTTCAACTTCTTTCTTGTGTACGGATGACATATTATTTATTTTGTTGACGAAAAAACTCTAGCCTCGGCGCTGAGTCGCTTGAAGATTCTCTCCTATGCGCAGCCAGTCCTAAGTCTTCTCGAAGAACATCCAAATATTCGTTAAGACCCTCAAACATTACTCGTATACCAAGATTATTGATGTGTCCAGATTTTCTCCTGAACATCGTCTGGTCATAACTAAGATGTTGGTTAGAGTCAAAAATGTACGCATAGAAATGTGTCGAAACATCCATATAAAGGAGATTGTTAAAGTCATCCACCCTCCAATTGAAAACATCCATTGGTTTTCCGTACTTATAGTTCGGTAAGCAGATGATTATATTTGTGTGATTCACCGATTTTAGCAATTCTCTAATTCTTCTTATTGTTTCAAAATAGTCCTGTGTTGTTTGAAAATCTTTGTCCCCTATCATAATTACGCAAAAATCATTTATATAGTGAAGTCATATATTTTCTTGTCTATGTCTTTGAGTAACTCGGTAATTTTACAGTTCGTTTTGAGATAATGGCATAGTCCTGAGGTGTGTAGGCTATCTTCCGCAATGGCAAGAACTTTGTTTTGTGTATTTGTGTAGATTACGTTTTGGTTCCTCGGTTTCCTTTGTATGTGTTTCTTCAGAAGTTATATCTAAATTTTTAGTGGTCTGTGTTTCCTTGTTTTGTGTCTGACGGATAAAATGCGTCGTTGTTTGTGTTTCCGTATGTTTCCGCTCTAAAGACGCATCGCCATTTGTGTTTTTTGTTGTTTGTGTCTCTTTGTGTTGATTCCTTGCTGTTCTCTCATAGTCGTTAAAATTTGTTTGTGTTTCAATATGTATTCCTTCCACTACATATGTATCGTTGCTTGTTTGTGTGTGTTTATGTTCTTTTCGTGAGTTAGTTATGTCTGTTGTCTGAGTACCCTTTTGTTGTTTGTGTGCTGGTTTTGGTATAGACTGAGTTTTTGTTCCCTTTTTGAGTCCGGTTGGAGACTTCAAAGGACTGTTGTTTATCTTTCGGAAAAGTTCATTCTTACGTAAAAGATCTTGGTTTGTCCGTTTTAATTCAATGTTTTCAAGCGACAACTTTTCAACCTCGGTGTGTGCTGTATTTAACTGTATGTGTAGCTGTTCTACTTTTGCAGACAAATTTTTAATACGATCCTGTAAATCTGATGAAATATCAGGCAAACTATTCGTGGTCTCATTTAAGTAGTCTATACTCATATCAGTTTCATTTTGTACATTCATGTTCAATTGTGTAAGGGCACGCCGCATAGTTATATTTTCGTCACCCATTATTTTTAATTATAGACGTTTTTAGCGTTATTTTTATTTTTTTTATATTATGTTACTTGTGTGATAATGATGATGGTAGTGAAACGGTTATTGACTTGACCTCTTGTCTATTGTTTAGTGCGTATGAACTTATCATGTTTCCGAACGCAGCTTTTGCTGTCAGTGACACATTAAAAACGCCAGTGTCAATACCGGATTGTCGGGTTCATCAAGACAAACAAACAACTGATAAACAATATTCGGCTTTATTTACGGCAGTTCGTACTCAAAGAGTTAATATAAATGTCCCAAGTTTTTGTGATCAGTTTTCGGCGATTTCCCTGGTTGAACAGCTGAAACGACTATGATGCCGGATGTCTTTCTAGGTTATTTTACTTTTTCACTGTAAGGTGCTATTACAGGTACACAATTTCTCTAGATTTATTTAATTTTCTTCAGAGCTACATAGGCTCAGTGTTTACAATTCGAATTTCGTTCGGGAGTGAAGTGTTTGTAGATATACATCTATATTTTACAGGAAAAATATAGAGAAGTCTGTAAATATAATGCTTTTTTAAATATGGTCCAAAAACTAATTTTCATACAATGGGGATACTATTTCATTGAGAGTAATATCAAATCAAAGGTATGGATTTCGACAATTCAAAACAGGTTTTGAAAATCGTCTAAGTTTCATACTTAGTGAAATAGGTTGAAAAAAGCCGAAAAAAAATTGTAGGTACCAACCCACTTACCTACCCACTAATCTCTGTAGTAACTGTTATAGTAGTTCCACAGCGCACCAAAACCATTGTTCTCAAAATTTTTGAGAAGAGATATGTATCCTAGATAATCCACACAGTATCATTTACCCACAAGCTCAGCAAAGCTTGTGTTATTAGTATTACTACGATAGCTGTTATACTTAATAAAGTATAAGTATCACATTATATGATTTATTTTTGTGTACAGAAAAGGACTAGAACACCCGAACAAATAATCTGAAGATCCTACAAATATTAGTCCCGAGGCAGAAATCAAACCGCAACCTCCTGCGTTGTAAGCCCACCGCGCCAACAGGTCGTCATCCATATTCGTAACGTACCTACCTAAACGACAAAAGTTCAAACCCTCGCTCGGCGCGCGAGTTACACTCGCACTTGTCGTACTTGTTTGTTGTTTCATTACTTGTGACGGTAACCAAACCGAAGGATTAAAAAAAATAGGAACCCTTTATTACTGGACCAAGTTGTAAAGAAAACTCAAAGTTATAGCAAAGAATCACGATTTACTGCCTTAAGTACATCAAAACATTCTAGTGTAGTTTTATAATCAGACCAAACTACGGTACGCCGTAGTTTGGTCTGATTATAACATCTGTCCGTAAGTAACTGTCACTGTAGACTATTCTGACAAAGTTCTATGAGATCAGATATTTTATATCAAAATAATACTTTGAGAGGTTTAGCGCAAATTTTCCATTATTTAAGAAGCGATACATAAGTTGAAACAATTATAGTAGCATAAGAAGCTCTTGGGAACTAAGGAACAACAAATATGTATAGTTTTGTACCAACTGTTCACAGAACTCAGGTGGCTCCCAGGTCCTCGGTGAGGTCGTCTCTTCAGTGTGTCTGATCTAGACCGCACCTACGTTATACGGCAATATAAATGAACTTTGTAAGATAACCTTTATGTAAGGTTCATCAACCGACAGCTGTGTACAAGTCAATCATCGCTCTTTTATCTGGAAAGCAAATATGAAACCAGCGCTATAACTTGAAATCTCTTTTTTTTTTCACAAGTTCTATCGCCTTTATATTTTCCGTGAAATTCTGTTCCCATGATGCTAAAGATTACCAACACTGGTAAAAGGTTAAAAACCACCAGGATAACCTTCGGGCTCATTGCAAAACATTAGGTACCAGAGATATCACACACATTTTACCAAAACCTGTCTGAACAAGTTAATATTCCTCAGCAATATGTTTGAACAAATAGACTCGCAAAGCGTCGGGTCATCAGGTTGACCTTGCCCTTCATTTGTTCTTGTAGATAAGCCCTTATTACCAGCTTTAACACACTTCTATGATGATGAACAACATTTCTATGATTTTTTTTTTATTGAGAAGGTAGTTTACGACTTATAATCTGTGACAAAAATTATGATGGCGAGAACCAAACGCGGCATGACACGTCTCATATGTACGCGTTGGAGGAAACCATTTCAGTACCTATTAACAGAACGTCAGAATTCATTTATTTCAATCAGATTCCTTCGGCCAATGCGTCCGATGTTGAATGTAGGTACTCTATAGGTGCACCAGGCTGCTAATGAGGTTATTTGCTGTGCCTCGGCCAACAAGTGGACTAGAAGAATGTACGTACCGTTCAAGTGTATTAACGCTTCACTTGGCTCGCATAAAGTACACAGCACAGGCTGTCAAATATTATGTCATTAGGTTTTTAATCTCGGTTTATATTTAAATAAGCTTTAAAAGATTCTTCCCTTTTGTCCTTCGGTCATCGTTCCCCTTCTATTGTAGATATTCTTTGTGATATAAAGAACCGGATCCCTAGAATAAACACAGCCCAGTTATGAAATGCTCTCATTCAGAATTCGTGGCCCGTAAATTGCTACGTTCCCTGTTTGGTACACTCGTCTCGGAGTGTGGCAGACTTGCGTCTCGCGTGAAAGTGCGAACCGTAAACACTCCTGGCCAATATACATACATATATTTTTGTAGCCGTCTTGGCAGGTTGAATGGCTTATTAAAGAGTCCTTGATTTTTTTAAGAAGGTGCTTACTTGCTCACCTTCCACTATCTATGTAATGTCATCATCATGTAAACATGTGATGAACACGTATGTCTGTAAATGCGACGAAGCAATTTGACTTAGATACGAAACTTAGACTAAGATACGAAAATAGATTTTGGTGGCCACCAAGGACAACTTCGTATCTCTTCCTAAACTAAATAGAATAAAACTATTACAGAGGCATTAAAAAAAAGCTTATGATAGGTATCACAAACTGGACGATGGATTTTTGAAAATTCCTTTG
The DNA here is from genome assembly GCA_963931895.1 of Eupithecia pulchellata. NCBI lineage: Eukaryota > Metazoa > Arthropoda > Insecta > Lepidoptera > Geometridae > Eupithecia > Eupithecia pulchellata. The sequence goes on along the minus strand of OZ007529.1, from coordinate 337,171 downwards.
TTAAACAGAATAATAACATAAAGTAGGTGGTGGCGCTAGTTTAGGTGCTGTATGCGCCTTAACATTGTATTGCTGTAAGGCTTGGTACTTAATATAACTCTGTGATACCTACACAACGCAGTTCCAAGCTATGCTATTGTACTGGAACGTTCGAGAAGACTTTAGTACATTTTTGTGAAAATGTTTATTTTCTTGCTATCTGGCAAGCGGAAAATTGTACAAAGAGGATTCACCAAGAACGGAGGGTTTTATGATTTTTATTTACCTACTTTATGGAAATGGAAGCAAGGTGCATGTTGGTTCTGCGATGTCTTTTTTTAGTTTTTAGGTCGCAAAAGGTCACCTCTGAGATTAAACAAACCATTATTTTTATGATATTTTGCTGAGATGGGGACCTGAGTAGATGATTGTCACTCTACGTACAAATGAAATTGCATTGAAACATTGAAATAAAATCCAAAAAAATTGTATACACGTTTATTTATCATAAAACCGACATTTTCCATTATTAAAATAACACGTTACAATTATTATGGGTGATGCGATAACTAACAAACTGTATCACAGAAAATTAAGATACTGCTCAAAATTGACCTTTATTTCAAAATTTTCAATATTAACAAATTCTACCATTTAATACAAGTAACTTTTTGCACAGTTTGTATTGAGCCTCATTCACTTACTTTAATATCGCTCAGTGTTTAACAGCCAAGCGCAAACCTTACTGTGCCGAAAGTGCCAAAATGAACAAGCGAACCCGATCATTGAAACAAATGAGTTCTAATGACTCGCACAATTCGGCTCGAACACACAATGAATTCTGAAATGAAATGATCTGGTTCCCCGAGCTTCATCTCGAAGCTTTCGCCTTGTAAACGAGTTGATGCAAGAATCTCGAACAGAAACACAATAAAATCAAATGTTTCGAGTCATTGATACATCATGGTTATATCGAAAGTAGTTTTCAGATTCCGTGACATTGACCATACAATAATAATGCTGGACTATCCACACATCAATACGATTTTTTTTATATTTCGCCTTTAGCAGCAGACGATTTGAATGGGTCACACCACACATTATAAACGTTTAATTTCTTACATACTAAGACATTTATTTTCTTCTTCTATCTATTTAGTTATATTTACAATTTGTACAGAAAATAAAACAAAAACTTATGAATTAAAAATATTATTTTTTGGCACAGAAATTTAAAGAATACCTACATGATTAAAATGTTGCTGAAGTAAAACAACTCTCAAGTAGATAGAAATATTTTAAAGATATATAAAGTAATATTTTAAAGATTATAAGATATAAATAAAGTCTAACACATACCATGAAAATATGGTATAAAACGCAAAACGTCCAAAGATGTCATAAATTCGTTGCCAAAAAACCAACAAAGTCGACATTCTGATATATTATACGAAATAACAACAATATTTTAATTTTCTTATAAGTAGAATTAACAACTAAAATATTTCATAATATAAGTTTCTTTTTTCCAACGTATAAATATTTTTTTATTTTTATTTTGTGACATAACATCGAAATTCAGTGCTTGCTATTAATACATTAATTGATTTGCTTAATATTTAAACTTCACCTTATTAAACTTCAATTAATATTAACCCCTCTATACGCCATATCATGACACCTTATCACCCTACATTCCTTCCTTTACGCGAAGTCAAGGTAGATCATCATCATACTGTGTTATTACCGGTGGTGACGTCGTAGAAAAAGCCTCAACGGCAATTGCCCATGGGTGTGATGTAATGTTATAATCTACCTACCTATCTTAAATGACGGGGATGTTAATAGATTTCAAGGTCAGAGAAAAAACAATTTACAGCAGCAAACAAAAATTGTTTTAAAATCTGTGTGATGATGATAAAGATACCTCGAGGGTATGACACTTGTCCCATAGGAGTTGGTGAGGCCCATTGTGTGGGTCGCTACATGCGTCGACACACTTGCGCCCTCCCATCTTTAGAGGGCATCCCGGGTGTTGCAGATTTGGCCAGGGATCTCAAAAGTCGTAAATATGCAGGTCTAGGCAGAGTCTACGCAATTGCTTCTCTTGGAGTCGAGACTTTAGTGTCTTGGTGTAACCAAGGGTCTCCATGTTTTCGATAATAATGAGCATAAAACATATATTAAAGAATTAGTAGCTATTCGATACCATCATGCGCACCCAATAGAGGCTTGGCAGATTAATTTAATTTACCAAAATATTTGCATCATCTCAAAGTATGTAATATTACAGAACAGTAATATTTATGAAAAAATTTAACAAAAAAGTCTAATATTTATGGTTTCTCACTGCTATTAAATTTTACGAGGCACCTTAGCACCTTAAAGCCCTAGGAGTTCACGTGAACTCTTTGGTTGCTGTGAAATGTATCAACGGGTGTGGTACCTATCTGCAAATTAATATTTCTATTTCTATTACGGACATCCCCGACATTCGTAAGGTACTTAGCATGACTTACAGGCAACTCCACTCAAGGCACTGTACCTACACAATATGTAAACACTGCATAAAGCCACCGTCAGTACATTTGCGTCCACAGTTGGGCCCACACCTGCGAACAAAAAAAACATCTTTAATTTTATCATTATTTTTATGAAAGCCTGCAACGTCCCATTGATGGGACTCCAGGCCTACTTACAGGGATAGTAGAAGTACCTAGGCATGTGTATGAGTTTTCAAACCAAGACAGGAGGAACCTTGTTAGCAAATGTCTTTAATTTTCATGTTATTAAGGCAGGTTTATCTGTAAATTACGGTACTAAATTAATTTATGAGAAATTAAATTTGTTCTCAGTTTTGTACTCAAGGCGCTATAAGCACCATCTGTCAATCAACTTATTATCTCAGAGGAAAGCTGATCTTTGCTAAGACCTACGTTATAAATAAGCACCTATTTAGCAGTTCCACGAATGCTAAGACAAGAAAGGGAAATCAAACCTTCATAACCTTGTGAAAAGAGCTATCGATCGGCAAACTAGGCAGCTCATGACACTCTCAGATAATACTGAACAGCTATTAACCCCTCTCGCTGAAAAATACCCATTTTATTTATTACTAGCAGTCTGCCCGGATTCACACGGGTATTTTACAAAAATTCTATACTTTGGGTTACATTAGTGAAGTTTCATACGGAACCCTAGCTTTATTGATAATATGCTATAGCCTATCCTAATCAGGCATAATGTAGGATTCTAATGGTGAAATATTTTTTCAAATCGGTCCAGCAGTAAGAATCAAATCAATATTTATAATGTTATTTCATGTTTAACATAATATTATAAATCTGTTGGTGTCTTCATTTCAGAAAATAAACGTTCTTAAAACTTATATCGTAAGCACACGCCATACTAAAGCATATTATATGCACACAGCCACACAGGCAAGGCCTCAGAGGTCTAGAACCACTTGCACTAAGCCGATAATTGATTACATAACGATCAATTTAATAATTTAGTGTTTGCGAATGTGAATGGTCGCTCTGCAGATTGATTTGCGCAATAACCCGGGATGACGATTGGTCTGTTTATACAGTAAACATCGATGGCCCGGATACGGCCTTTGTTCACAATTTTATGCACCAATAATATTATGATGCGGTCCTGTGAAGTTCCTTGATGTAACTATAACAAGAGAAGGCAGCCGCTCATTAGTTTTAAGTTGGTGAGCCATGTCAAATGTAGCCTATTAATTGCTTAAGTTAATCGGTCTGGTTCAAGTTCTACTGATACCTTACAAAGTTGCTCTGAAGGAGGTAGATAACTGGGTCGACCATTGTGTTGTCAGTAACAGACATGATGTACCTATATGGATGACTATTATACATACATATATTATAGTGCGCGGTACAATGCATTTTATTTGGTCTGTTGATGGAACATTATTTTTGTACACTAGAACAGTATCATAACGTATAATGATTTCAAAAATGCATTGATTGTAGTCCTAAAAAATTATTATAAGTGGAATTTATCCGTTCAAAGATTTATGCATATGAGAACAAACCGCTCCATATTCAGTGTTTTGTATAGAAACAGCTGAGGCATTGAATACTTGACACTCATTAGGAAGGCTAACATTTAGAATTGGTACCAAGTTATTTATCTAGTTAAGAAATAAATATACTTTTATGTTTTAGGCCAACTTAGTTAATAGTTTGATGCTAATTTTTCTCTTCTACTATTTTTGTAAAACTATATACCTAATTTAAAAGGAGCACAGTCAACGTCCTCATTATAACGCCGCTCCAGCATGTAAAGCCGCGTGAAGGCGCTGCGCCGTCATCGGTGAGTTCATTGGCACAACTCAAATAGTTCCTCAACTTCTGGTCCTTTGCCAAAATACGAAACCAACCCCGACGACGGCTTCAAAAACTTATTCGGTCGTGTATTAAACTCCACTCTTCATAATCTAGATGCATTTTACTTGTGACGGCAAAGTGGTTAACCAGTCATGAAAAAACTTTGAAGTATTTACCTATTTCCTTTCCAGGTGATTTGTGAGTTCTAAGAAAACCGCAACTAGATACATGTATTGAAAAAACAAGGTAAAGCAAGATTGTGTAAATGTTATAATAGTATTTATTTATTTATTTATATAGCTTAGGGAAACTAAAAAATGATAGCAAAAATATAAATTAAGTATTAGTTGTTGTAAGTGCCTTACCTAATTAACACTTAGTGTTAAAATACATTTAATAATACATAGTCTTATAAGTATATGTATACCTAATATATATAAAATAATAAATTATAAAAGTGTCTTAAGGGACCAGTCCCTAAATTAAAACTAAAGTACATAAAACTGCAATGGTTTCACTCGTTATGAATCTGACTAGAGCTGACAACAACAACAAAAATGTCCCACTGCTGGGTGATGAAAACTGTGTCACACACCAAGTCTGCCAATAATCCGCAGATCATTATACTACTTGGCTGGAATGGCATGAATCTTACCGAGTCGCGTCTTCACTCAAGCACAGTTACCCAACGTTTGTCGGTAGCACGCGTGGATTTCTATACATACGAGCACAGATATATATTTACATAGATAACGCAAGTATAAATATTTGTATTGAAACCAAGCGTGCCAACTTTTTAATACCTACTGTGACGTCACAGTCGAAATTTAGTGATGGGAAATCCAAACCGATTCAAAGACACCGATGCTTTTCTCGATTATTTTTACCGATGATTTTCTCTTCCTTGACAATGATGAAGGTTTTTGTGGTGTATCTTTATTCTATAAAGCACAAAATGATTGTATGACAGATATTTTTATACGCTATTAATTAAAAACACTGTTACACATGAATTCACTAACCTCATCTTCGCTGTCAACGACTTACAACGATATCTATAGTGGGGCACGCAGTTTTATTCAACAATCTCAACTGTATCGCGCAATCTATTTTTCTTTTATGATAGGATCACGTGGGAAAATAAAATAAATATTTTCAAATACAATAGATTTTTTTTTAATCATTTATTTCTTACATGAGAGTTTTACCAAACATGGCATGCCACTCCCGTAATTCTAAAAATAAATAAATCCATTAATTATCGTCGTATACGTTGAAAGGATAAACAATAACACATTAAATATATGAACCCTAAAAATATTACCCTCCTCTTTTAAAGCTGTCGTGTAAAATTTAGTCCTTCATGAGCTTGTTTTATCTACTAAATTGCCTTTATTATAATATCATTCGTTTGTCGATATAATAATCGATTATTATGTTGTAGAACGAACAACACTAGTCGCTAGTTTTGACAGACGAATGAGAAATTGCCTGTATCACGAAGTCGAAGCGATGCGCGACAGTATCGCTTGTTCCGATATTCATCGTCTCTTAACACACAACGTGTGATCAACCGTCCAAAGCAAACGCGGCAACGTAATAAGAATATAGTTTACTTAACGTTCATTTAAATTTAGGTATATAATGGGACTCACAACAGCTTGAAATACTTAAAAATAAGTTTTAATATGAATTTACGCATAATATAATTTTAAAATAACTTACCTGTGATAGGAAATATGTTCCTGCCTTTGGGAGCTCGAAATTTTTAGGCTATTGCAGTTAATTATCACGCAACGAGGCATTTTTATAGTTTTTGCGGCCGTCCGGCTGCAACATCGGACGCGCGCGGACTGAAGTTAGCGGCGACCGACCTTGACGATTGGTCAGTGTTCGGACACGCGAAGTACATGCATTTACGTTATCTATGTAAATATATATCTGTGCATACGAGTATACCTTATCCGTTGAAGCTACATGACAGAATCATAAACACAATAAGCAGTCTTATGAATCAACGCATCCTTTTTCGATTTCCAACCATTATAATGGTTAGACAATAACTATTGTCTCAAAATATTTATTTTTTAATATCTGAATGAGGATCTTATTTTTTCTAAAATGGCAATCATTTTTAGAAAAAATAGAAAAGAATACTTATTTTTCAGACCATTTTCATGTAGTTTCAACGGTTAAGGCAACTGCCCTTACTGCCCCGTCCAAAAGTACTACCCACACCAAAATAGCCTTAGTAAATTTTAAATATGTATTTCTAGTTATAGAATTATTTTAAGTTAATTCTTTTGATATTATGTAAATAAAAATTATTCTTTATCTATTAGAGCATCAAACCAAAATTCATCTCTTGAAAAAAAAATTAAAAAAATATTATTCCGTGGAAAAATAAACAATAATATGATATGATCATGTTAAGTTCTAGCTTTACTCCTATTCGGGGCATTTGGATTGAATATAAAATAGTGCGTTTCCTCCTCACGGTACCAGTGAAACTTAAATAGGCTTTTTAGCTGTTGTCTATACGAATATCATTAAGAGGAAACATTTGATTGTTTGTTTTAATTTAATAGTCTCCAAAACAACTGGACCAATTTGAAAAAATCGCGTAAAACGTAAAGTATTCAGAAAATAATAAGAAAATCGTAATGTTGCTAACAGATTCTGTTGGTTGTTGTCCAATTTCAATAAATATTAAGCGCGGTAGCGACTTTTTTTTTAATTTTTGATGATGTTTCGACGTTTTTCTTTTTTTTATATGTGATAAAAATTTATCTATTTCCCGGGAATTCCCGGGAAATTGAGCTCGAGAAATTGAATACCTCGAGGAATCATAAACCCTGATCCAGATAATTTTTAGCATTCCAATTGCAGTTTAAAAAACGTAGTTCGGTTTTTAAATTTTTGCTGTAACAGCCTGGACACATCTAAAATGTTCAGCATTTTTAGCGACGATATAGGTACCCTAATCGAGATTAATCACAAAGCAAAATTTGGTGCCATCGTGTTTGCGGGAGGCACGAGTGGTCTGCGCCTTAAAATATGACGAGCTCGACTTCCGTGTCAGATATGTGGGCATCTGATTGTACGACGTGCACTTATAGCACATTCTCGCAGTCTGTTGGGCATAGTTTGGGGACATACGGCGGGACCACCAGTATTCTGTAGCCTTGATGCGATCTCTTGGGCAGCTTTGGTTGACATCTACGTGTTACTTGGATGGATCAGTCTTAGAAAAGTTAATATAAATGGCCAATTGTTTTTTTTTTTTAATTATGAAGTATTATAAAAGTTTTAAGTGTAGATAAACCATGGCAGCGCGTCCTCGTGTTCCTTAGACTTTTTTATGTGTGTGAAACAAAAACAATCGTTACGTACTGAAGATCATTAAAAAACGGAACAAAAAATTTCAAACGGACTTAAGAAAGCCAGCTATAACTTACACAATTTTCTGAGAATGAAACCTAGTCTTAAACTAAATTCAAATTCTAAATTGGAAAAGAAAGATATTTCATTTCGAATTCCTTAAGTCTAGAATAAAGCTTTCCAATGTGATTTAAGGACCGCACGTTTTTGAATTATAAGTGATTTATCTTTTTGGCAGCGAGCCAGTTGGAGCAGAGATATTTTGACAGATACATGACGTCACGCCAGCGCCACTTCTGCTGCTGTCAAGCATGCTTTGCGGTTTACGAAATTGCGGGGAACATTATTTCATAGTGAAGTTACCACATACTCGTATATAATAATGATTTTTATTGAAGTGTGGTTTATATTGTTATTCATTGTGATTTTTTCTGTGTGATGATTTCAATAATGTCATTCACTGTTGAACACTCTGTCTATCCATACCTACTTCCATAAAATTTTAGCTTTGAGGCCATTAATCAATAAAAAGCGAACGATGGGCGATGATTGTTGAATTTAGGGAAACTAGATTGGTCTGTCAATGTTAAAGTGTTAGAAATAATCGATGTCACAAAGAACAAAATTCTGAACAACACTTTGTACATTTTTGGCTACTTAATAACAAAATAATGCGTAAGAACTGTGTAACATAGAAATCCAGACCAACTAGATTCTTCCCTGATAATGTACATCACCTTGTATTTTCGTGCCTTAGAGTAGACCCTTTAGTCTAATGAGTAATATTGTTATGAATTGAAAATGCCGTTAGAATTTTAAATAAAGAATACCTGAAGCTGTAAACATAGAGAGATGCGGCGAGCGCGCGACCCGCAGAGTGGCGTTGGTCGCGCGCACGTACGGCGGCCAGGTGGGCTGCGTGGCCTCGCAGCGGAGGCCTATGCTGCCCTGGCCGGGGGCCACGCGCACGCGGAGGCCGCGCCAGCTGCTGCGGAGCCCGTGCTCGTCGGCGGAGGACACTTGCGTGTTGTTCACTAGCCATGGTTCAGTCTGGGGGGGAGAAAGACAAAATAAGTTTTAATACGTATAACTTAGTTTACCTACTCCGAAATAATATGCTTAATTATATTTTGTGTTCTACACGCTCAAGCGATTTCAGTGTGGCACATTTATCATATGCTCAATGAAATCATTACTCCGGCTTTGAGTGTCAAGCCCAAACGAGCCAACAAGACTTGCCAGGACTCAGTGAACATTGCATGAGCGGTAAAGTGGTTAGTATTCGCTCACCCGCTCCGGTTTGTCGTCGATGTACCACAGTATGTTGGCGGGCGGCATGGCGGGCGCCGTGCTGCAGTTCACCAGCACCTCCTCGCCGAGCTGCACGCTGCTGGGCACACCCGCGATCACCGGCGGCTCTTTTAGCACCACTGCGGACAAGGTGGCTTCGTGAGACACATTAGCACATTATAAATATTGCGTAGAATGTTTGGTCAACACCAATTTTTCATTAGGCACTTTGGGGATAGAAGGTGGAATTCCCCCATTTGGTAAAAGAAGGTGATCTCCTCTGTGCTGGAGTTCGCCCAACTGGCGCACTTACTCCAGTGGTCTTTCAACCGACAGTTGATGTTGGGTAATCGTATATCAGTTAGTTGTTACTGAAAAAGGTATTTGCGCGATCTAGGAATTGCCTCTCTTTTTGCACTCCGAAAGTTTATTTCCTTAGCAACATCTAGCGAAGTCTGTTTGAAGCGCCTAGGTAGGTGGTTAGCTTCCGTTTCTTCCGATAATTCTTGCGCTCCTATTTGCCCTTGTAGTTCAGGAAATGATGACAGAGGTCGCTACAGGCACCATCGCATCCATCTTACAATCTCAGCGCAGCCCACCTAGCGGGCCATGTTGAACGAGTCATGCACATTGAACAAAAAATAAAGGCCAGGAAAGCTAACCGGAGTCTTCTTCCGTGGCTAGTTCAAAAACCTTCTGCATTTTTAGGGCCAGTCCATTTGCCTATCCACTGAGCAGTTCAAGTAGATGGAAGTTCGAGCTACTGGGGCTATAGTCGCCATGGATTATTTACTATTTCAACGAAATCAGGCTAAATGAGTTAGTTATTACATGTTATTACATGGCTCTCTAATAAATATTATTTCATTTCTGGGAAGAATCATTTCTCCGTGTAAGCAACAAAAAATACCAACGAAAATATTAAAAAGTTGATTTCATCATTAACTTTTTAATATTTTGGTCATAAAAGCGCTTTGTGTTTGTTTACAATGTGAATTTACTGTGTTTGAGATTGTTGCACATCAAATGAGTTTTGAAGCTGATTATCTTTACGAAATATGCAGGCACGATGAGATTTCCAAAAGATTTACACTGAATAATGAAACTTGAATAGGTATGACCTTGTATCGCTAAGTGAAATTCATTCAAATTGCCTTTATTTATGCCCTCATCGCGCGATTTCTTCGTTATGGCCGCGCTGTGTTCAAGCTATGTGCTACCATCATCGCTTACTATTCATGTATAGGCACCTCGTGTGTTCGGATCTTACCAGCGACAGTGAGGTTCTTAGTCTGCTTGACGACGGCGAACCTCGGCCCCTCGGTGGAGACCTCGCAGGAGAAGGAGAGCCGCGTGTTGTAGAGCCGCGGCAGGCGCACCGCGACGCTGCAGCTGCGCTGGTCGCAAGCGTCGCGCACCACGCCGCCGCCGCCGCCCTCCGACACGTTGAACGTGCGGGTCGTCGGCTGTAGGATAGTTATGCAATTAGTAAGTACAATCATGAGATCAATTGTGTGTAGTGTGTTTCCGGCGTGTACCCTATGGTGTGGTGCAGTACTGACCTGCTGCGCCGGCGTGTACCGGAAGATCTCGTCGTTGCCGCGGTACCACTTGACGGAGTGCAGCGCGGGGTCGCGGGGCGCGCTCTCGTAGCGGCAGGCCAGCCAGGCCTCGCGGCGCGGGTCGCCGTAGCCGGGGACCGACAGCTCGGTGATGTTGTGCGCCGCAGCCAGCACTGGAACAATAGCACTTCACTTTCATATAAATCAAAAAAATCAAAATCAAAGTGCTTTATTTCCTTTAGACCTTACAGGACTCTCGGACACGGACACTCTTGGATATGTCTACTTCAAGTTCGAATAGACCTTTTAATTTTTTTACCTGCTTTAGGTAACAAACCTATGTATAACGTTAGGCCAGCCGGTTCGTTAGGTTCATAACCAAGCTGTAGTTTAACCTATAACCAAAAGCACTTGGTCATTCATGATATTTAAAAAAAATGTGACTTTAGGGTAATTTGTGGTCTGTGATTTAATTTTTCATGTTAAAACCAAAAATAGGGAATGGAGTGATTGTCGTGGCATTACCATTACTGTATAGCACGTATTATTATAGACAACGACTAGCCTCGTAACCGACGATGGTAATATGTATATTATACATATTACCATCGTTACGGTCTGTTAATAATTTAAGGCTAGTCGTTGTCTATTAGGTTGTCTATTATTAACAGACCGTAACCGACGATGGTAAT